>VUYV01000124.1:2219428-2338468 GCA_008711295.1 Anarhynchus alexandrinus
GCCTTCCAGTACCTAAAGGGGGCCTACAGGAGAGCTGGGGAAGGACTTTTTACTAGGGCATGTAGTGATAGGACGAGGGGGAATGGCTTCAAACTGGAAGAGGGCAGGTTTAGATTGAACATTAGGAAGAAGTTTTTCACTTTGAGGGTGGTAAGGCCCTGGAACAGGTTGCCCAGAGAGGTTGTTGAGGCCCCATCCCTGGAGGTATTCGAGGCCAGGCTGGACGTGGCCTTGGGCAACCTGGTCTAGTGGGAGGTGTCCCTGCCTATAGCAGGGGGGTTGGAACTCGATGATCTTCAAGGTCCTTTCCAACCTAAACCATTCTATGATCTGAAAACTAGAAGAGGGTGAGGTGATTTGGTCATTTCTTTCAGTCCCTTAACATGCTCAGAATATCTTCTGTAGCTCTCATCCCCCTTTACTGTTCCTTTCCTGCATTCTAGAAGCGAAGCTCTGCCAGTTGATTTGCAGGGGAAAAGGAAATAATCCTACTGGTTTATATGCAGATGGTGCTTTGAGAGAAGATATGTTTAATTTAATTACTAGTTTATAAACTGCACCCATCCTTGGTAAAGGTGTCTTGTTCAAAGTAGCATATGGTCATACATGGACATCAGAGCAACCAGACTAGGTTAGAACAAAGCTGTGTCTAGCCTGGTATCCTGGCTCAGACAATGATTGTGTGCGGTACCTAGTGAAGAGTAGAGGAGCATGGCAAGGATCTATGACACTGATTACTCAGTTTGCAACTATTTGCTGAAATCAGATTTGTTTAGCAACTCTCAGTGGATTTCTTTTCTATATGTTCATACAGATCATAAGAAAGGATGGATTAGTGTCTGTTCAGTAGTGGATGGATCTGGTGGAGTGAAATATCCAGCCTGTACTGGGGTGAGAAATGGAATATTGTGTAGTGTATTGGTTGCTCAGAGAAAGTAATATCTGAGATAGTCACGGGGATGGTCTTGTCTCCAGCCTCTAGGGAGCTGGTTAGTTAAACTGCTCAGCACAGTGATGCAGGAAAGGTTTTGGTGACACACCATGGGAAATAATGGTCAGAAGTAGGAAGGAAAAGAGGAAGTTAGTGACAGAAACTTAAACGTTATAGTATGGTATTGATTGATGGTAGAAGCTAGTAGTTACGTGGATGGGCCTCTCCTGTCTGGAAACTCATCTTTCTGGTAGGAGCTCCTAGGAACTCATGCTCTGAAAAGTCCCAGGATGACATAATCTGCTAGTATCACACCATCTGCTTCTCCATCCTAGACGTACCAGAAGCATATCCATATAATGAAGCTTTTTAGTTTCCTTTCTGGAAAGATAGGGCACTGTCCAGGTGAGACTTTCACTTCTACCTCATGGATAAATGAAGTGAATAACACAACAACTGACTCCGAGTATCTCCCGGAATCTAAACTATCTCACCAGACACTTTTGATCTCTTAATGAAACCAACCAAGAAATCAGGGAAGGCTTGAATGAAAACTGGAAAATTTCAAATTCTACTTCATCAGGGACCTGCATTAAAAGCTCTTAACTGATGCACTGCAAACTGTAAATAAGAGGAGGTTCCTCTCTGGGTTTGAATTTTGAGTCCTGGGCTATCTGTTGCTTTTGTGAAGCAGCTGCAGTCTGGTAAGCTCTCCTCCCTTCCTCTCTTCACTTCTAAGCTGTTCTCTGTCTCTGTTGAAGATGGAAATGAGACAGAATGCTCCAAGTCCCTCTGCATAGGGTTTATGGCACGATTTTGCAGGCAGTGTGCGATGCAGGCATGAATCACACTCCCTTTAAGATACTGCTGTATTCGATTCCCCATCTCTTTCATCTGACTCAGAACAGCCTGCAGATTTTTGTTTTTAATCTAAGCAATAGCCAGTTTACTCCAGCGATGAGTATTTGCTGACTGTTGCTGCTGTTCTTGTGCTCAGAATTGCAAACCCCTCAGAAAACGAGGCCAGCTTGTGCATGTGTGTACAAACCTGGTTTCAAATCTGGCTTGGACTCTCTCTTCCAGCTCAGCAAATGACTGACATGTTCACTTTAGCATAGCTTCCTCCCGAGACAAGCCGTGGGCTGTGCCAGAGTGCCGTGAGGCGTTCACTGCGTGTTCAGTCGCACACTGGAGGCAGACTCTGCAGCACCCTGGAGACAGGGGTGAGATGAGGACAGTAGCAGCCATGATTCAGAGCTACTTTGCATTTTGGTCTTGCTAGTAGATAACACTGAAAATTTTTATTTGCAGTGAACCAAGATGCAAATCAGATCCCACTTCAATAACACCCTTGTGTTATTGAAGTTATTTGAAAGAAAAGAAAGTACTAAACCAGTACAGCTTGTTCAGTTCAAATTCAGGTATAGCTGAGGTTGTTGCAGTTCAGTCCACAATATTCATTAAAGGGTTTCACAGTGAAAAATACACCATTTAAATACAGACATGTGCATGTGGTAGTTGTAACACCTGGTATCAGATGGAGAAATACTTTTGCTCATCTCTTTTTTATCTCTGATGGGGCCTCCTCATGAATCACAGAATGGTCAGGGTTGGAAGGAACCTCTGGAGATCATCTAGACCACCCCCCCTGCCAGAGCAGGGTCACCTACAGCAGGTTGCACAGGATGGCAGCCAGGCAGTTGAGTTGTGTTTCCACAGCTGTCCTGGAGGGTGGCTTTCGGGGGCTGTGGCTCTGTGCTGGGAACAAGAGCAGTGCGGGCAGATGGGGGACAGGGAGGACTTGTGCTCTGACGGTGTTGTGCACGTATGAGCTGAACAGGTCTCTGTGCTTTATTCTGACATGATAATCAAGGAGAGGTTTGGTTTTCTCTGCTTCTATGCTTATTTGTTGTTTGGATCCAACATAAACTTTAACATGGAAGAAGAAAAAGATATAGCTGAAAGTGGCTTTCAGTTTAACGTTCTTGTTTGAAATGCAAAGCCTGATGCAGAGCAGCCTCTGTAGATAGCCCTGACTTTGATAACTGGCAAGAGCATTTCTAATTTAAAACGTCTCCCTTCTCTTCCTATTAGTTACTCCTCTAAGCAAAGCAGCTGGTGTGACCTGGGCATGTTGGGCTTGTATTGTTGCTGTGAGACAATAGCTCAGCCTGAGGGAGGAAGACAACCTACTTACCATATCCTCTGGGAGTTGTTACCATGGGACTCTGTAGAAACTAGTGTTTCTCTGAAGCTTACTGAGATCTGGGAGATCAAAGAACTGAACTGAGGGCTATGTGTCCGTGGGAGACAGGCTTTGGTCTCCTCAGCAGAGGTGGCTGGTGTCATGTGCAGCCTCCACCCCTGTATCTTTTTCCCTAGTCAGAGCAGGGATATTCCTGCTGCAGAGGACAGAGATCTGTGGAGCAGAAGGGCAGCAGAAGGCAAGGGTGCATCACGTCCCAAAATACCAGGCATGGTGTTCAACAGAGGGTTCGGGCTAATGCGCTAGCAGAGGTTGAGAGCTACCTGACCTAGCTCCAGTCCAATGGTCTGATGTATCCTAAACCCAAGATTTTGCATAATTAAAATGAAGAGATAAGTGGAGGTTGTACAAGGTCTGAAGAGAGCAGTGGGCAGGGGTCCAGCTAGAGTCAGGTGGTTTGCTGCCTCCCTGCAGTAATACATCATTTGTGATACTGAAACTCACATACAACAAGAAACATTACAGCATTGTCTGGAGGGAAAGGCAACTGCTGTACTGCCAGAGGCAAGCATTTTGGCGGGACATGGTTTAAGGTATCAAGGCTGGTCATACATTAAGTCAGGCTTGGGACTGCACTTCTTGTATCAAAGCTACTGTGTTTTTCCACAGTAGCAGTGGTCTCACAGAAAGCATTTCTAGGCGATTTACAGGGCTACTGCAGTCATAAAAAATACATAAGCAAGCAGTGTGAGGAAGGTAGATGGAGTATGCCAGACCTCTGGTTACCTGACAGCAAAGGGGTTCTCACTCATACCGTGGCAGCTCAGTGACACCAGACACCAGGGAAGGTGCAGCTTATTCTGGCTCCACCAGAAGCAGCTACTGGACCCAAAAGAGAATTTTAACTGATTGAACCTGTCATGTCATTGCACAGGGACAAGTGAACAATGCTCACTTTTCTTGCAGTGCTTGATTAAAATAAGAATTCAGTTGCTCTGAGTTACTGGAGATGAATCTTCACTGCACAGTAGCTGTAAGTGAACTGTAAATTATACCAGGCACAGGCAGTTTGCACTCACTGCCTGCAAATATCATTTCTGGAGCAGCACAGCTCTGCAGCTAACCTAATAAATACTGGTGCTGAGCGGGACTAATTATCTCCAATGCAGCACTGCCCTGGCATGGCTGTGTGGCTTCCCGCTCCAGAATTAGCTTAGCTGGGACTTGTTTGGGTGTTTGCACTGTCCTTCATGGTATGGTGGAAACAGTGAGCAGTGCTTGGTGGAGGAGTGTCGCTTGCATGCACCGGACTGCAGTATTCCTTTGCTCCAAGTGTACTGGGGAAGTGATGGACTCCAGAGCAATGACGTCACTTAACAGCTCCTCTTGAAAATTTGTCTTGGGTGAAGTTATGGTTACCTTGGACTTAATTTTGGAGCAGCAAGCTCTTGTCCTTTCTGAAAACACTACTTGACAGTATATGGTGCCTCTGAGCAAAATGTTGACTAGTATGCTCAGAGCTGCTTTTTTTTTTTCTATAAAGCAGTTACCAGTGTCATATAGATGATTACTAAATGGTGCTCCTCTGACCTACACGAGGAATGGATGTTTGTCTATAAGATCTTATTGCCTAAAAACAACTTAATAAAAAGTAGATATTGGGAGGTGATGTAAAACGATGTGTGGAAAATATTTGGAGGTTCTTTAACTCAAGATTTTGAAAATCAGATAAGACAACTAAAATGGTAACACTGTTTTAGTGTCAGCTATTTAAATGAGAAGACAGATAATCACATTCTGTAGCAACTGGGTTTATTGAAGTTCAGGTCCAGTTATATCTTGATACAGGGAAATTCCTGATGTGGAAAGGATTAGATGAGCATTTTTTTGGAGCCCTAGTCCCAGCCAGCTGTATAAACACAGTGCTCACTTCTGTTAGTCTGTAAGGAGTTTCAAATTGTTTGTCTCAGGATAATTTCAAAATTACTCTTGTCCTTAAGGGAAGCTGCCCTGAGGGTGGGAGACAGGCGATATATCCTAGGCGAAGATCATGTGTTTCTTTTCCACTAATGCCTCCAAATGTGGCTTTTCTCTTACTGTAGTACTGGATAAATGAATACACTTCCACCTTGGGGATTGGTGTCTTCCACTCTGGCATCGAGATCTACGGCAGAGGTATGAAATACTTCCTTTTCACCACCTGCAGAGTACAGGGACAACTGTATGGCTAGTCTGACATGAAGAAGAACCCTAAACTTACAACTTCTGGCAAGGGATGTTTTCAGGAGTGAAAAACTCAGCCAGTTCTCTTTTAGAGTCCATTGTGGAGTCTAGTGGGAACTTGTGCAGTTCCGTCGTGAATCATGTTGCCCTTCTTATTTTCAGCATGTAACGGCAGCTTTTATAGCTTGTGCAGGTGTCTAGCAGGACAGCAGATAGGAGGGGCGAAGCAATGTTGGAAAGCTGTTCTGCAGTGAAGAAGGGGGAGAAAGAAGGGGAGAAATGGGGGAGGGGGAAGAAAGGTGGATCAGTGGTTGTCTTGAGACCTGCATAAGTGTGTTTGTGCTAATTCCCTGTCAGGGTAAATCCATTTTGCAGTAATTATTTCTGAATGCCTATGGTCTAGTAATCTTGGAATCTGGATTTCTAGATCCTGGAAACTCTTCTTTTGAAACAGCAGATTTACAAGGAAAAGAAAATGTCTTGTAAGACTTTTGAAATGGTCTGGATGGGGGTTGAAGCTGATTAGAGCACCCATTGCAAAAGGCGCGGTCAAGGGATCTGGAAAAAGCTGTAGGGCAGTGAAGGACAAACTAGCATCACAAGCTTTCCGTTTCCCTCTTCAGCATTAAATGGGAATGACTTGGGATATCTCACTCATGGTATTTTTAGCCAGTGCCATGCAGTAGACAAAACCGCTGGGCTGCCATGTTCCATCTCAAGCACAGAAGCTTTCACAGACCGTGCGAGATGGCCTGTATGACACCGTGAGGTCCATGGGCTGTATTTCACAGGCCATGCAAGATGGCCTGTATGACATGGAGGGACCTCCTGGCTTGATCTGTGTGCTGAGGCAGCCGAGTGTAATCAGCTTGGCTTTCTGCAAAGAATTCCCACTTGCTGCCTGTAAATCCCTCTGGAAGAAGATTTGATTTCTCCCTACTCTAGAAGAGACTTCTTCCAGCTCAGTACCACCACTTACAGCCTCTCATAGTTTATCTAGATGCCTCTACCACAGAACTTTCCACTGAGAGGAAGCCACGTGGACAGGCACAGAGACTCGGAGAGTTTTCCTGATGCTGTGGGAAAGCGATAGTGTTAGTATGGAGGGTGTCCTCAGGCTGAGAGGTAACTGGACAGACAGAATGGCTTTCAGAATCTGGCTAGAACGGATTTTGGCAATAGCCCAGCCCCCAGTGCTGATGCTGAACGGTGCAGACAGCTGCCATAGACTTTTTCCTGACATTGTGTTCATTCAATTACTCACAGTCTGTTTCTTTCCTTGTCAGAGTTTGCCTATGGAGGGCATCCCTACCCTTTCAGTGGGATTTTCGAGATCACACCTGGCAGTGCGGTAGAACTTGGCGAGACCTTTAAATTCAAGTAAGGCCCCTTTTCTACGTCTTCTCCTCTGCCTCTGGTAGCCATCAACATAGAGGGAGCAGGGAAGTCCTCTCCCCCTTTCCTTATCCTCATAAGCACTGTCACTGCATCCTTTACACGATCCTGGTTCAAAAGCAGCCCTGCAGGGATTTTGGAGATGGATAAAAGAGTGTGTACACCAAACGGGGAACAGTGCTGAACTGTGTTTGGCAGGGTTCAAAGGCATACTTGCAGATGAACGCAGTTCTCATTTTCTTCGTTTTCTGTGCTCCCAGTTTCACATGTCAGTACAGATGGGAGTAACTGTGTTACACAGAGCCAGCGCACAGGGGAAAAAACAAAACCTAGTCTTCGTATGAGCATCACCTATTTGTGGATACCGCACAGAGTACCAGAAGTCATCTCCTGTGTTTATTATTACTCTGTCACAAGGGACAGGCCAGCTGCCAGAGGAGTCTGAGAGGGTGCTGTGTTGTTCAAGATGCTCAGACTGTGGGGCTGCGGGTCAAGGAACTGCCCATGGCAGGTGGGGCTTGACCTTCCCAGATGGCCAGTTTGTGTTGGGGGTCACTGGAGACTTTCAGAAGAATGAGCGCTGTTGAGTGACTATTGGGAGAAGCAATAGGTTTCTGCATGAAGTTTTCAGTCTGCTCCTTCCTGGCTCACCCTCTCAATCATGAAAAAAACACCTCCTCTGTCCTACTAGAGATTTCTATTGTGGGACGGTGGGCAGAGTGGGAGCAGACCCCCAGAGCTGAGACTTCCCCAGTGGTGAGCAGGAAGCTCTTGGGGCTGTTGCCTGTGCTGTAACCTGCGTTGTGGATAAACTGGGGACATTACTGTGCCATTTCATTAGTGAGAGTCTCTGATAGTCCCAGATATGCATGCCCATGTTTTCATTCTGTCCTTCTTGCCAATGTCTGACCATTTCCTTTTCCCTGGGTCTATATCACTCTCTTCAGTGTATCTTTCCACATTTCCTGTTGTGTGTTCTGTTTTTAACTAGAGAATCCATTGCCTTGGGCACCACAGACTTCACAGAAGAGGACGTGGATAAGATTATGGAAGAGCTGGGGAAGGAGTACAAAGGAAACGCATACCACCTGATGCACAAGAACTGTAATCACTTCTCTGCTGCTCTGGCTGAGGTGGGCACAACTGTCTTTTTTTTTTAATTTTTTTTTCTTGCTTCTGTAGTAATGCTTACAGAAGGGGAACTGGGGTCAGCAGAGCCTGCTAGGCCAGAGCTCATAGCCGAATCTCCTGTCTCTGCCCTTAACGTTTTTGGAAGCTCTTTGCTGTTGAAAGGGATGGGATGAGAAGGTAGAGATGCAGCAGGTTTATCACATGTTTGGTCTAAACTGTGTGGGAAACTAGGATTGCCTGCATTTTGGTTCACTGAATAGGCACTGAGCAGTAATTGGAAGGACAGACCTGGCTAGCATGCAAATGTGCATCATTTTAATAACAAGCACAAATAATCCTATATGATCTGCAAAGGAATAAAAATGGCTTATCAGTGTTCTGCAAACAGAAATTTGCAGTATTCAGGAAGTGGGTGTCCCTTTTCCTTATTTCATGAGCGCCATCCAAAACCCATTAAAAAAAGTATTGATTTTCTCATAGACATATTTCTTTGGTGCTTACTCATTTCAGTGTTCACAAAAATACTGTGAATTATAATAGAGCAGTTATTTCTCTTCAGAGAGAATTGAAGCACAGAGAAGCACAAATTTATCTTGAGTATCTGCTAATTTGGGATATTTGATTTTCAGTTCCCAAAGACTTGATTATTTGGGGGGGAAGCTGCCTTCCCCATCACCCTGTAGATGACACGTTTAAAGTGTGTTTCAATTAAGGTGTGAGTATTCAGCACTTGTGTAAATCTGAATTCAGGATCTTGACTCAGTGCCTGGAAAAGGCATGAAAAGCACAAAATGGAAGTGACCTTCCATAAAAAATGTTTCTGTGTTTTCCATAGGTGTTTTATGGCAAATGTGAGGTGAGAATCTCACCCTTCACAATAGAGTTCAACTGCTTTAACAGTTCATTTCTCTTTCTGGAGGCCCCATCCTCATTCATTACACAGCTCTCACCTTTCTTCATCATATGTGGCAAGAGTCCTATGCCAATAACCTCTTTTGCCACAAGTGTCCATTCATTCCTCAGGCCTATCGGGGATCTTGAGTGAGGTGAGATTCTGAAGAAATAATACTGTATGATTTTTTAAGAAAATCTCTAGTGAATCTGTGAACCAGCAATTAATTTACAAGGGACCTGCTCAGGCTCTTAGGATAACCAGTCCTCTATTGGTTTCATCCTTGCTAATTATAGAAAGAGAAAATGACTGAGTCCTTTCTGTAAATGTTATCAAATAAAAATAAACAGGAAGGAATTGTATTGGTACAAACAGAGAATGAAGTTTCAAGCAGTTCAGTGATCAAATCAATGTTAGCTGCACTACTGTTTTGGAGTCAAATAATCAAATTACTACAACAGAAAATGGGAACTTTAAAAATTATGAAGGGAACCCAGGAGACAGCTGTGTGATTATTAGCAAAAGCTAAAAAAAAAAAACCCAAACCCTTTACCTGCAGCAGTGAAAGAAGGTCATTGTTTATTACATACTTTGATATGTAAAATTTGTTTCATGTCCAAGCCATATGCTCAAAGCCATTCTTCCTTGATTCTGCTGCTACATATCTGTGAACCCCTGACTTGCCTCTTCCTTGTCCAACCTTCCAAACACAAGTCAAATAAGATAGATCTCAATAAAAACCTATTAGTGTATTTTAAATTTTGCTTTCAATACACCTTCAGTGAACATCTTTACAGGAGTGGAATTTAGGGTTAAATTTTCCTGCAAGAGCTTTCTTGGTGGTTTCTGTGTGCTAGTTCACTGCCCCGTAACCTGTCCAGATAATAAAACAAAAGCCTAAATGGCTAGTTTTGACACTTCTGCTCCCAGGAGCAGAATTTACTCAGGATTTAGGTCAGTTTAAATAAACCCTTCATAGACAAGCAGGGTTTCCTGTTACTGTTGCTCTTCATATATGCCTGTGTTTATTACCCCTCTCTAAAGTATTAAAAATGCAAAATCAGAGGAGGTGCACTTCAGGCTCAGGAGCAGAAGGCCCTGGATGGTCTCTAGCATCAAGATACAGAAAATGGGAGCTGAAATTATTAAGGAAATAGATGGTGTTAAGACATTATGCACAAGTCCTAGCCATTCAACGTGCCTCAGCCAGCAACATTAGAAATACATGTGGCTGCCTTATGACAGATGTCTCCATCCTTTCTGGTAAACACAGCAATTTGGCGATCTCTGTGTTTTGGAGCTGGGTGAGAAGTGGCACAGCTTATCTTGGGATACTTCTGACCTCTTGGAGGAAAGACCGCTTGAAATCTGTTGAGACAGAACCTGCTTGAACTGAAAGCAATGGAAGTTTCTATTCTCGTTTCCCAACATCTCAATGCTTGCTTAACTTTACAGCCTTAGAATTTTAGTTTTTTTCCTTGCTGTAGTCCCCATTAAAAATAAACAAAACAAAAGTCACCTCATTAGGAAGCTCCAGGACCTACTGTGTAGAGCTATAGGGTGCAGTCTCATAGTGCGCAGAACGTGCTGACTTCATGATGAATGGCTCTCAAGACCGTGTAGATATGTCACCATAGCGGGCAGAAAACAGAACTGATATTTGTGCCCTAAAACCAATTCTGAGATGAGTCTGTTTAGTGTTTGCATCACCCTTTCCTTCAGACTCTTCATCTGTGAAGCAGCAATAATAATAATAACTAGCATCTATTTATGCATAGCCATGTTATGTGGCAGTTAAAGACAGGAAACTGGAAAAAGTATTCAAAGAATTAAAAGAAAAGATGTAGAAATCTTGTTCAGCAGAACAAAATTGCTCAGTGGAACTAAGATTTAACTCCAGCCACGCAAAAAGCAGCCAAGCATTTTAAGTGAGTATAAATTCTTGGTCTCTCTGTTGCTGTAGCGCAGCTGAAAGGTGATGCTATCAGTACTGCAATGCCCTTTCACCACAGAGAGGGGTTGGGGCAGAGGCTACTTGTGGCATGAAAGAGGGAATGACCAGCTCTGCTCCCTACAGCCCCTTAGGCCTTTCTGCTCATGGGCATAAGCAGTTGTGTTGAGTTCAGGAGATGGTTGTTCTGAGCCTCCTGAGTAATGCCAGGCAAGTCGCATCCCTGCCCTGTGCCTAAGTGTCTCTCCTTATATGCTGGATTATTTCTTTCCTTCAAAAAAGGCTCTGAAATCTTTTGATGAAAGCTCTCTTGTCTGCCAAGGTTATTTAGCTGGTTTATGGCTTGTATTGTTCTGTATCAGCACACAAAACCAGAGCTAGAGCTTTATAGCCATGTGGTGATGTATGAGTTAATGTGTGTTTACACCAATCTGTCTACCAGGCCTTGAGATTTGGCTGTATGGCCGTGTGCTAGGTAGCTGTGTTTGGCTGCCTTAATTTCCTCATCTGGCTGTGGGCTTGCTAATTAGTATCCATACAGATGTTGCCCCAGTGGGAAGATACCATCTGCTCACATGGACTGAGGGCAGATGCAGCCACGTGTCCTGCTGGCTGAGGTCATGATTCTGCAGAGGGAATGGGAAGGAGGTATAAGGTTGGCTCTCCCTCCCAGATCAGCTTTCTCAGGATCACACTGTGAGACAACATCCACATGTCCAATTGCCAAGACCTGTAAGCCAGGTTCCCCATCCTCAGGACTGCTGAAGCTACAGGAGTCGGTCTTTACTTTCAGATTTTTTGTTTTCTTGTTTATTAACAATATTTTCTCAGCAAATAGAACATCCATCCAGAAATAGTTTATCTACATCTGTTTATGAATGATTTTTCAGTCAAATTCATGTTTAATACAATGATGCCTCAGGTCCCACCATGATAACTGGTGACTGTTATCTTTAACAGTTGTAAAATTTGTGGTCTGGTGATGCAGCGTGACTGCTAATGGTTAGGGGCACGTCCAGACCTATGTTCATGACTGTGCCATCTGGCCATGCATCTTGAAAAATCCCTGGAATGCAGCAAGTCCAGCATAGGCAGATAAGCTCTAGTCAACCCCTGGGCATGCCTTTGACCTGCTATCTACCTCTGAAAAAACTCTTTGCAGTGCTATTGCAGCCTAATGGTGTGCTGCTGGGGCATTGAGTCTCTCCCCACAATGCCACACATCTCTTCTGTGTTTTCTGATCTTCCTGCCCACGTTCACTTGTAAGCTGCAAGGGGCTTTGTTACTCTCTCGCTGGCACTTAGCTCTGAATTTTCCTTACTCCCTGCTGCAGACTGCCAAGCATATTCATACTTGCTCAAGACTTAGATCTCTCCCCGCTTTGCCAGTTCCCTGTGGACTTCTAACGAGCAGCTACTGGATCAAAGAGGCATGGCTGGGTCTACTCACAAAGCAGCTCCTCTGGAAAGAAAACAGAATGCCCCGGTTTCAGCAGCAGTTCAGACTTTATCTTCTCCAATGCCATTTCATGGCAGCTTTCTCAGTGAGCGATTCAGTGAACGTGCTGCATGATCAGGAGTCTCTTCCTGTGGATTTCCTGAGAAATTCTTCTTCATTGGGGAACTCTGGATTATTTAAGAAGTGAAGAACTACCAGAGAGCGTAAGTCTCTGCCTAGTAAGTGCCACACACCATCTTCATTACAGTTTTAAAGGAAGCTCTGATGTAAAGCAGGGCAGAATTTCCTAGTGGATAGTCATTAGAGAGAAATCAGATGCACTCCCTGTGCATGTGCGCAGCTTCAATTTCAGGTAGTTGGTACACGCACCACTTAATACCTCTTTGCGGTCGCCCTTCACCCTCACAATCTATATCAGTTTGGGAAGGTGAAGGGAGCTTGATCTAAGCAGTGAAAATCTAGTTAGGGCTGCCTCAGCCACTCTGACAATTGCAACATGGTCCCATGGTACCTATATTTATAAACCACTTAAGCAAATTGTTTGTGGGTTAAAATGAAGAGGCTCATCAAACTAGGATTAGCAATTTGCCTACAAGAAGCTTATTCCTTTCATGTTGCTTGTGTTGACCGTTCCCAATATCAAACCGTATCAGTACCATGCTATAGGAGGATGGGCAATCCTTTTGGGGGACTTAAGCCTGCAATTTCCACAAAGAAAAATCTTTCAGGCCATCAGTAGCACAGCCCAAACTTCCCTTCTTGTTCTGAGCTTCTGTGCCTTTCTGCGTGTCGGTATTCCAGGCGGGTAATGCTGCTGGTACACAGCAGGGTTTTTGGCATTCTGATAAAGTTATGCATGGGTGAGGAATTCAGTTAGCACCACACCAATACTGTGTGAAGTCCTTCTGTTTGATTATCTGTTCTTAAGTCACCAAGTTCTTAACAATCCCCCATGTATACTTTCAGCAATATGTTCAAATGGCCCTTCAAGAAATTGCAAAATATTTATGTTCTTTTTGAGTTGTCCTGGCTGATGAAAGAGGCTATTTAATCTCTGCCAGATAGAAAAAATATTGGCTTTTGAACATTAGAAAAACCTTTTAAAACAACAAAAAAAGCTAAAATAATTAGTTCTTTCCATAATGTGATTTGTTGAGTTTCCTGATTTTTTTCAGAACAAGGAGATGTGAGATAGCAAACAGACAGAAGTTACAAATTGCTGTAAAGCAGACATAAAGGAAGAGGAATACATTTGTGCTTTCAGGAAAAAGCCAAACTCAAAGTAATTCCTGGGCTGTAAGCTCCCCTGCAAGGGACCCACAGGTTTGAGGTCCCAACTAGGCCACTGCTTTGCAGGAGCACTTGTCCTGCAGCAGTGGGCCACAGAGAAGTATGCCATGAGGTGCCAAGACAGGCATGCAGTTACACAGTTTGTCACCAAGACTGTGCTTTGGGCATAGATAAAGGTAGGTGCATGCAGATACAGGGAATTGTGAAATTGCTGTCAGAGGGCTCTCTACAATGGAAGAGCATGGCTCACGATTGTCCTGCAAGTCTACAATACAACTGGGACTTGAGGAAGGCAGATACTAGGCAAGGCAAAAGCATACTTGGCACAGCTTGTACCCCCAAATGTGTGTAAAGGTGAAAGGTTGACTGCCAGGGGTTCAAATATGGGCATACAAGAATATAAGCCCTGCTGATGTGTAGGCGTATGGTGAGTGTACAGTGCCTGAGGACAGCTTCTTTAGAGCAAATAGCAGTAACTAGAAGATCAGAGGGAGGATGAAGGTTTTCTGCTTCCAGGTTCTTCAGTCTGGCGATATGCCTCAGTATTTGAATGTAAGGATCACACCATGTCACTGCAGCTTAGAGACTCTGACGAAGCTTTTGCTGCTTAGCCCATTCACAAACAGAAAATGACTCATTTGACTTCCCACCAGCAATTTTCCATGCTTCTGAAGTCTCCTGTCTAAGATAAGCTATGGAGAAGTGTTCTTACCAGAGTGATGACAGTTGCTACAGCATGTCTTAGAAAAGGGCAAACCACCATGGGAAGGGAGAAAAACACCTTTGAATCAGTACCAGAACTGGAATATAAGTGGAATGACTCAAGGAAGCCAGTCCTTCTCTCTTCATCAATGTAATTACTGCCAAGCAACTGGAATGATCCCTATGTAAGGAAACTCTTCAGCACCTTGCTATAGGACATGACACATAATTATAAAAGAAGTGTGGGTTCTGAGCACCAGGGAAGATAGCCCCTTTTATTCCCCAATAATACCAGTGGTGGAATAGCAATAAAGTCAGTGGGTGTTCTGGGCCCTTTTGATTAGATATGAGGTTGATGCCCACCATAACTAGGAAGAGAATTGAGAGGCACTGAATTGATTCACCTTAAAAATTGTTGATGTTGGAACTTTACCTGAGGACAACAGTGACAGAAGGTTTTATTCTTT
The DNA here is from genome assembly GCA_008711295.1 of Anarhynchus alexandrinus. Classification (NCBI taxonomy): domain Eukaryota; kingdom Metazoa; phylum Chordata; class Aves; order Charadriiformes; family Charadriidae; genus Anarhynchus; species Anarhynchus alexandrinus. The sequence goes on from VUYV01000124.1 coordinate 2,234,076, forward strand.
TATCATGTCTTTCCTCCTGCTTCTTGAAACAGGAATGATTTCTTTCTGATTTGCATGTGTAATTTATCTTAAGTACCAGAAAAGGTCAAAACCCTCTGTATTTTGTAGCAGTTTCCCAGCCTGGAGTTAGTTATCTGTCTTGCAGCTGTTCTAAAACTACCCTACTATTTTTGATTTTTTTTAAAGGAGAAGGCAGGCAGGAGAAGGGTGAGTCTGTGTTACTAGGACCTGTCTGGATCTCTAAGAGCACGGTCAGAGAATCTGCAGCCACTCCTGGGACAAACCTGGCTCAGAAACGCCTGAGGGTTCTGGTACGAATTCCCCGAGAGTCACTGAAAGCACAAATAGGCTGCACGACTGAGGGGTGGTGAAGCACAGTAAAACATCCCTATTTGCTTCCTAAATTATCACTACTTTCTTTTATACCCAGAGAAAGCTATTAAAAAAGACTAGAACCAACTCTGAAGTTGGTGCACATGGTTCACATCCACATGTGATTGTTTTTCAGAAGGCTCTTTAAGGTCATTTGGATTTGAGGGATTAAAAACCCTTGAGGAAAACAGATTGGTATATCATTATCCAGCTTCCTTTTGCACCCATTGATCCTTGTCACTCCTTTATTCCTTTAAATATTAAAGGGTTGGTTTCCTTATTGCTCAGCATTTCTTGATCCAAAGGATTGGATCCAGGGCACAGTGCTCAGAGTCGCCATCTTGGTAAATGGCTAAAATTTGAATTAATTATTAGAGCCGAACTAGGATTTTTTGAGCAAATCAAGTCATCAGAAGCAGAGCCTTTTAGAGGGATCTGACAATTTCATTAAAAGTTCTGCTAGCACATTTTGTGTGTTCGAACAAAACATTTAGCTGGTGAGACATACTCATCTGCAAGTAACTGAGAGCTTCCTGGACAGAGAGAAGCTTGCTGAGGTGTGGGAGAGCAAGTTAGACTAAAGATTTATTTACCTTTTCTCCTGTATTTCGGCAAAAATTCTAAATATCAGCCACAAGGTCTTCCTGGAGCAGGGAGTCCCTCAGCCTCTCCTGTGGGAACTGTCCTACTTTAATAATTTACATAAACAGGGAGATAACACATTTCAGCAGGAGAAGAGGGAGGCCTAAATCAGAATTTGTTTGCTTGTGGTTTTAGAAGCTCATTTTGAAGTTGTAGAATTTGCAGACGTTTCCTGAGAGAGAAAAATATTTTGGGAAACAGGGAGTCTTGTTCTTGGGCTGAAGGGGCCTTAGAAAATAGACCTGGATGTTAATGAAGTGAAGTTGGCCCGTTCTTTGTTGATAGAGGAGGGGAAGAGAGTCTCCTAAGCATCTGAGGTGGCTCAGGTCAGCCTTGAAAAATTCTTTGGCATCCTAGATGAGTCTGGCTTCTACAGGGCAGGGATTATGGACCCTGTCACAATCAAATCCTTTGCAGCCAGAGTCTTAGAGCTGCAGCACTGCAATGCTCAACCTGGGAGGTAAATAGCTCCCAGTCTCCCAAAGTCAGTAGGACTCTCTCAAATCAGCCTAAAAGGATGTGCTCCGATAGGAAATACCTTAAATATTGACAGGTGGAGTCTGCACAGTGAATCCTGCAACCTGATGGTTACAGAGGACTGAAAAGGCATTCCCACTATTGATGCTGATACCACAGTGATATTATTAAACCTGCATGCCAGATGGGGTGGAAGCGCTTGGGGAAGCCACACAATCTGAATCTCCTTGGGAGGCAGGGGATGATCCTCGGTGCAATCATGCTTGCTTGCATGTGGATCACATCTAGGCTGGATGCTAGGGCTTCTTTCCCCTTTTCTTTGTGTTATTGGTAAAGATCTGTTCTATTGATAGTAGCAGAGAGAGGCTTTGTCATTGTGTATCAGTGTGATCGCAAGAAATACATATCTCTAATAACTGAGGCACAGCATAAGATATCTTTGTGATTTGCTTTAGAGCTATGTCTGATGTATATTTCCCTGATGGTTTGGCTGTCTTGGTTGTCCTTTGTCAATGTGATTGGAGCTTTGGTAGAACAGAGGGATCTTACTTTACTGGTAGAGGGCGTGGAGCTGTGCTGAAGTGACAGGAGATGGTAGCCAACGCATATTCTTTTCTCTCTGGCTATTCACCCATCCTTTTTCAGCTAAGGCAAAACTGACAGCATATAACAAACTTACATGAGAATCCTGCTTTCCTTAGAGGAGCTTGACTTTCAGCAAATGCTCTGAAAAAGGCAGGTTTGCTGAATCAAGGACCAAATGAGGGCATTTTTTTTAATAATCAGTGAATAATTCAACCCAAAAGCTTTTCAGGTCCATCCCCAGGCACACCTGAGTTCTCATCATAATATTATTAAAAACTAGGAAGCTCTCCTTAGGCTGAAAACTATCAGAGAGAAAGGATTAAACACCAGAGGAGGGAGCTTCAGGTGGCATTTGAGTCACAGTCAAAAGCGGCAGAAGCTTTTATAAACCAGCCTTCAGCAGATCCTAAGTAGACAAGTAATACCTATGTTTTCTTTAGTCAACAATTGCTTTTCAGTTGCCTCTGTTGCAGAGGAGGAGATAGGTGTTTTGTTGCATAAAAGCCTACGTGCAATTCTGTTAATGGCAGGGGACACAACGCTCCCAACAGACAGAATTGGGAGAAGGAAATGAACAAACAAACAAAAAAACAACCACAGGGCATGAAAAAACATTAGGAAAGCTTTATTTCCTGATGCCTGAGCCTGTCCTCACTGAAGCTGATGGAAAGACTTGCTTCATTGCAGCAGCTTTTGAATGTTGTTAGCTCTATGGGGAACAGGCTGTGTTTGTTTTCTGGTTTTTAACTGCCACATACGTTTAGAAGAAGCTTATTAATAAAGACGTCCTGCACCCATAAATTATCCTCATGGTTTCAGATGGATGTCATTTTTTCTCATTTCTGCCTGTAAGTATGCACAATTTTGACTGCGTGTGGTTAATAAACTGCTATATGCATCGCAGATGTGGCTTCTCTGCTGTGGCAAAATGAGATTTCTAGATGTAGTTTCTGTATTAGTTAAAATTTATGAAGTATTTGTGAAGTCCTTGGAATAAAGGCTGCTATAAAAATACAAACATCTTTTTCCATCGTTAACCTTTCTAGGCTGGCTATCCTGAATGAGTCTTATAGCCCAACAAAAACTATTAGTGGAGTAACTCTTATATGGATCTTTCAGCTCTCTCAGTCCATCCTATTTTCCCTGTCTACCTATGTGTGCAGGGGAATAGTATGAGGTGGCAAGTAAGTTGAAACAGAAGTCATACACACACATACACACCCCCACACCCCAAGGCAAGTTTTAGCAGATCATTTCAATTTTTTGAAAATGGTCTGATTTTGCTACATGTGCCTCTGCAGTTATTTCAGGTTTTCCCCTTAAAGTGATCCATCTAGCAAAAAGGATTAAATGTGAAGATATTTTAAGAGTGAATTTGAAAAAAAAAATAAATAATAATTTCAGGCTCTTTAGGGCTGGTGTAAATGTGTGTTTTGCACCATCTATTTTATTTTATCTGCTTTTTGCATCCCTCTTCCTAAACCAAAAGTCCTATGTCCTTATCTGTTACAAATAAGCATAATACCTTGGAGCTAAGTTCGTTCACACTATTTGGGGAATTCATCTCTAGTCAGACCATCGTGGAGCCTTTGATCCTTTGTGTGTACAAATGTCTGAGAACAGATGCCTCCTTTCCACAAATGAAGATAGTAAAGGAAAACATTGTCCTTTTCACCAGCTGCCTGTTGATAAATGAAAAGCGTCAGGAGCATAAATGAACTCTAAGTGTGTTGATAGGCTTTTGAGACCGGCACCTTTTGCTTAGGAGTCCTGCCAACACTGCCAGATAGAAGGTCTTTCCCTCTTCCTATGAGTTTGTGTGTTCTCTCTGCTCATTATATCTTCATCCACAGTAACCTGCTGTTCACTTATGTTAGGAAACAAGGCTTGAGACTGAAATGCAGGATTTTCTTGGTTAGCTGTTCAGGAAAAAAGATGCTCTTGATGTCCATCCCTCTCTGCATATGGGTTGCCCTGGTCATGTTCAGCATGTCTGTAACATGTGAAAGGACGACCCTATTAGGCAACAGCTGTTCTCAGCCACTGGTCTCAAAACAGCACCTGCTAGGAGAAGGCAGTTCCTCTTCACGCTGCCATGATAATAAGAATGAATTGCAGTTGCTCATTCATTTGGTGGGAGAGTCATTATTTTAAATGTCGCTAACAAGACCAGACTTAATTATAATTAGTATTCCCCAAATGGTCATCTGTTATGAGGCCACTTGCTGCCTACCTTGTCATCCTGCAGCTGTTGGCTGTACGTATAAGTGCTGGTTACAAGGAACTTCGTGCTTAAAGAGGGTATTGCCATGCTCTGGTGTTGGTATGTAACTAATCAGTGATGCCACTCAGAATTCAGCTCTGAATGTGGTTCATTAAGATGTCAGATTTGCAGCCAACCTCTCCACTGGTGGCCTGGCCAGTGAAGCTGACACAGTGGTGTGAGTGCTGAGGTGCCGTAAGCCAGCTGTCTCATTTGACCCAGAGCTATCTACTCAATCGTCTCTGTTCTTGACATCTCTCTGCATGCAGACTCCCACATAGAGGCAACTCTGTCCTTCTACCACAGGACCACAGTGGTGACTGATACGTTCTGACTAGCATCATAAGGAGAGCAAGACTATGGGTATTAGTCCCTCCTTTCAATGCTTTCCCTTTCCTTACTCATGACTAGTCTGAGGCAGATAGTGCAGATGCTGCTTCTGCTTTGCATGGGAGAAATGCCCACAGTCCTGGAGAGGACCCATAGGAATGGCAGTGCCCTGTCTACTGTGGAACAAAAAGGATTGCATAGGAGAATGGGGGAATTTTAGACAGTTGCTTAAATGTATTTAAAAGGTTTTTCCCTTCCTCGCTTTGACTCGGGATGCTACCTCCCAGAATGTAGCCTCATTACTGAGCTCATTCAGCCTCATCTAGTTTCTCAGCTGTACCCTTTCCTCTGCAAGATGCAGGCCACTCCTGGCTCTGGTGAACATGTGCTGCATGCAGCTTCACAGCCTGGTGCCACCTCCTCTACTCTGTTGATCCCCACAGGCTGGTTATATTCCCTAGAGTAGAAATTGTTGTTTTTACACAGTAACCATACAATAAATCTGTTTCAAGCAATTGATCCTAGCATGCCAGCTCCGCCAAAGCGAGACTGTGTTTTCAGGTGCGTTGTGAAGGCTGTGTGTCTGTCCTCTTTCAGGAATGTTATTTTCAGTGTATACACCATGTGCATCAGCCGATCAGGAGTGCAGAGCTAGAGGTGTGTTCCTCTCTGATGGTCTCGGACTCCGTTATCTCTGCCAGCATTGGGCAGTTTAGTTTTTGCAAGGTGGTAAAAAAGAAGTCCCTGTGCATTTGGGTTAATGGTTTATTCCAGATGTGTCCAAGTACTAATTTCAATCAGGTCACCATGCTTCTCTTTCTACGTATGTTTTTTGGCTGCCCTAGCAGAGCCTGCAAGCTTTGACTTGGGCAGATGTGCTGGTGTGTATCTAACAGCCTGAAGTTCTGATAAGCTTCATCTATGCTATATTGTCTAGGCCTCATAGGAGCCAACTCATGCAAGGCTGGGAAGATTCCCCTTGGGCTCTGAAGGCTTTGCTCTAAAAGTGCTATGGGGTGTGTGTTAGACTCCTCAGGCACCAATAAAAGCCCTTTGCATTCTCTAGGACGCACCACAGGGAATACTGTACAGTAGCTTAAGTGGATACCTTCCCCATGTGGACACCACCTCATTTTTAGTGAGGCTGCTAAGTGGAAGTGGCAGTGGGTGGTTCAGCAGATGTTCAGTGCTGAACGCTCCAAGCCTCAGTTTGAAGACAAGAATTGAAGTAATTAGCATGTATTGTTTGAGGAATGTAATGTTGCCTCTGCTCATCTTGATTTTCATGGATCAGAGCACTACATGGTGCCTTTGGGAGGGCTCACTGAAAAAAATTCCGAAGTGCCTTGAGTTATACTTCTGTGCATGGCCTGAATTACCCCAACTGCATCATCCACCACAGTGCAGTTCCTATTGCATTTCAGAGCTTTTTCTTAGGGTCTACAACTAATCAGCCCTTCATCTTACTTTGAAAGGGGCTCAGCCTTTTAGACATAACAGCATATGTCCATAGGCCCAACACCCTCCCAAAACGCAGCACATTGATAGTGTTGTCCTCTAGAAGGCAGGGCACTCAGCTTCTTCCATTGCTGGATGGCATTTAAACCCATGTTTCCCAGCTGCTAGGCTGCTCCCCTACCCAGAGTAAAGCTTTGCAGGCAGCTTTAAGGCCTTGTTGAGCAACAAAGCCTTGTTTTTAGGACACCTGGGGGAGTGAAGAGTGATGGGGTGCAGTCCTTACTCCCAGGGCAGTTTGTACGTTTTAACTAGTGACCGTTTAGTGCAAAATGACACAGCTTAAGATGCTCAGAGGATCTTTTTGTATCCCAAATTAGCTGTTTCTTGATGAGCTGAAATCCTGGTGTACATCTGACAGCTGCCCAGAAATAGTACCCAAAACTGTCAGATCCCATTTCTCCCTCGCGTTTGGCTTCAGCCACGGATGTCTCAACTGCTGTTTCCACTGGACTCTGCAGATGCCAGCTGGGTCATTCGCAGTTCTGACACAGAGTCCCCAGAAGAAGCTGCAGCTATGGGAGACTTGGCTCTCTATCATGAGGTGCCGCTCAGTGGAAGCTGCAAGTACATGCAGCCTCTGCTGAAGTTTCTGCCTGAAACGGGGACAGGTCTCTTGGTGGGCAACCGCAAGCTGTGCTCACTACCGAAATGCTGGATTTCAGGCTGTGGCAGGGGTGGGCTGGCTGGCTGGCTGGCTCTGTGGGGTAAGAATAACTCACACCTTCAGGGACCTGACAGTGACAGAAAGATGAGGAAGAGCTATGCCTGGCAATTATAGCTGGACACTACTCACAGGAGGTTTGCAAAGCTTAAGGAAGATCTACGCGGGCTGAAGTGTTCCAGGCTTTGCTGCTAGTAGTCCAGCCTCTCATGTACTCTGCATGGTTTCCTATCCAAAACACTTTTCTGCCTCAGAGAAGCTGTAACTCAACCCTGAGCTACCTTTCAGACATATCTTACATAGGCTTAGCCCTTCCCTGACTGTTCATTTCTTTAAAGTTCCTTCTCCAGTCAGCTTAAGAGGCTCGACTGCTTTCTTGTCAATGTCAAGCTCAGGCTCTGCTACAGGTATGTTAAGTTCATGAAGGGATGGTAGCAGGACAATCCTCTATGATGGTCAGAACCAGTGATTTCTAACCCATAACAGTATATCTGCTGAGTCTGACAGGACAAGTACGTGACCCGTCACAGAGAAGTTTATCCCCTTCAAAAGAGAAAACTCCATTTGTTTGACAAACAAGAAAAAAAACCAACCCTAAAATCCTAAACTCTACAAACCTCTGAAAAAGGAGTTCTGCTGCTGAAAACAATGGATGGTAACAGGCTTCTGTGAGTTTATTGTTCCAGTGTGAGGCGTGCAGTTGAGAATTGCCCTGAAGAGCCCCAGTAGGTAGATTTTTCTGTGTCTTCTATGCAATTGGAAAACACCCACTTCATCTTGCTTGTGCTTGTGCTTATTTAAACTCAGTTGGCTTAATCCCACTGCAGTCAGGTTTATTTGCTGTTTCTCCATCAGCTAAGTACTTCTGGATGCTCCAGCACAATATGCTTTATGGCAAGGAGTGAAAAACACAGGAGCAGGCTGTAGAGTCAGTGGCATTCGCTGCCGTCGCCCTTTTGCTCCTGTTGAGCACTGTGTTTTGCTGTGGAATAGTAACGAGGCTTCACTGACAAGAGGCGAGGACAAGCATGACTGAGGAAAGGGAAACCACTTCGATTTCATCATTACCCTTAAGCTCCACAGACTGCCCTTTTGTGATTGATGGCCAGATGCCCACACATCTCCATTCTTTTTCTGGCTCTTCCTTGCCTCACTGATTCATTCTGGGTGAAGAAGCTCCCATAAACAAAAGGCAAACATCTCAGCATTGCTTCCACATTGGGAAGTGCTATTTCAGTTGCTAGGGGATCTGCTTAGAAAAGAAAGCCAACTCTTAAAAACAGTATTTCCATTTCAGGCAGTCTCACCTTGTGCTGTTCTGTTGTTTCAGCTAATTTTCTGAAGAATCATACCCTGGTTTTGTTTTCCTATTAATATAAAGGGGGAAGTCTTTATTAAGACTTACGACTGCTTGAGAACTAAACTCACATGCACGCATACATCACAAGGAGCCTAAATTGAGTCACTTTCTACGCTGGCAATATGTTGCCTAAGTTCCTGGAGGGGAAGAAAGAGAAATGCTGCAAAATCCAGAGGCAATTGTGCTGCATTTTTTGGCTTTGGCTCGGGTTCAATGTTCGAGTAGAACATACTGAATACAATTTAAAAAATTCAGCAGTATTCTTGTGGAAATGATCAGGTATGTCTGGTGAGAAAATCAAATGGATCAGCAAATTTTCTTTGAATGAGTCTTAAACACAGGTGGAGAGGTCATCTGCTTACAGGCTCAGGCAATAGCTCTAGCAATGGAAACCAGGGATCTGGATGGAGATAAAGAATTGCTAATAAGATAGTTGCCCCCAGATTAAAAAATTTCAAAAATACAGTTTTATATAGCTGTTATCTGAGGTTAAGTAGATGCAGCACTGGTAAGAACTGAAATAAAAGTCCTTGGGGTGTATTAGGTAAAGAACAGTCTCTGCTTGCAAGTAATTTTAGCAGCTGAATGGCTCTGCTCATTCTCTGATACCTAATGATAATGTCTTCAGTTTCACACATTGATTTTTAAGCAATGCATGTCAAAATAAAGTGAGTTCCGTACGCAAATTAGCATGGTCACAGGTTTGCTGTCTTCTCCACACCTCATTGGAAACTCCACACTGTTGGAGAAAGCTAATTCCCTTATCCTCAAGGTGACTGTTGGAGTGGGGTTCTGCCCAGGCCATACACATGAAGGACCAGCTCGTTATCAACTGTAACAACTATAATGTGGCACAGCCCATCCTGTAGCAACTGCTCTGGTCGTGCTCCCTGAAAATCTCTTGAAACCTATGAGCACTGCATTTCTGTTGTCAATAATAGACATCTTGCCAAATAATCTCCTTAGTCGATTACAAATACCCTCTTAGTTTTTGCAGTAATTAGTGTTAAATTAAGTGTCGTTTTAGACGGGAAGAGGGTGGGAGTAAGAGCAAAGGAATTTAGTATTGGCAGAGGGTGCCTTATGGACAACCCTGGAACCACTAATCCATGCAAATTGTGGGACAGGGTCTGTGGGGTTTTCCATGGGAGACAGTGCTGGGAGGGAAGGAGAATTCAGGTATTACAACTGCTGTACTGCCACAGACTTCAGGCTCTAGTATACTGGTGCAGGGCCATGCAGGCAGTATATTTACTAAAGACAGGCTTTTGAGGCACCCCGGATGATCAATTCCACGTGCTTCTGTGCCTCGTAAGGGAAATGGTAAAATGTAAATGGAAACTTCCCCTGTGTGGCCTAAGCCAGACAGAGCTACTAAAATCTGGCACCTGTATGTATGTGTGGTCAAATGCTACAGAAGAAAGGAGCTGCTGTATGCAGCAAGTTATTTCATTGTGCTGAGTATGAGATGACCTTGGAAAACATCTGTGCTAGCAGAGTGTAACCCAAATCTGTGCCAGGAGCATCTATGATGAAACACAGGCCTAGTGAGAAGCTATTTTTGGTTTTTGCTTTCTTTCCCACATTTAGGAAATACCATATGAGGAGAAATTAAAGAGTGATGTGCTAGGATAGGAAAAGGACCCCAAGATACTGTAACTTGACTGACCCGGTGTGTCAGCCCAAGGAAGAAAAGTGAGCAGCAAGAACATCTTCTCAGGCATCTCCATCCACCTAGTCAGGTTCAGCTTCTGCGCCCCTCAAGGTCTGGCCAGCAACAGCCTAAATATTTTTCCAAAATTTTTAAGCTATTTGGAAAATGAGTGTCATTGTCTTGGTTAAGAAGCACCAGCCTGTCCTTTTACTCATGGACCCCTGGAAAGCAGAGTGGCCAAAGCTATTGAGGGCCATGAACTGCTTTCCCCGGTCTCTGCTATGATGCTGACAAGGGCTATGGCTGGCAGGACTTTCTGTGTGCCTTGAGCAGTTGTGTAGCATTTGCATTTATAGCTGTTTCTGACTGCAGAAGATGCTCCCTGCATTTCAAACCGCTCTCTTCTGAGCAACAGGGAATTCACCCTGCTGAGGTGGTGCCGCAGATGGAGATGACATTGCCACCATGCATGTGTTTTGGTACTATTAACCATGGTCCTTTTCGGTTTGCTCCACAGATACTATGTGGGAAAGAGATCCCCCGCTGGGTGAACCGCCTGGCCTACTTCAGCTCGTGCATCCCCTTCCTCCAGAGCTGCCTCCCCAAGGAGTGGCTGACCCCAGCAGCCCTGCAGAGCCACATCAGCCTCGGCCTCCACAAGGAGGAGCAGGGGGACACAACGGATGAGGAGTCCCCCTCCACCTCCGCAGCCCCCTCAGCCTCAGGCACATCGCGAACCTGTAGACATACCCGGGTCTAAACTGTGCCCAGCATACCCTCAAATAACATCTCCCTCTCTCTTGTACTATTTCTTTCTCACACCCTTTCGCACACCGTGGTTTCTCTCCTCTTCTTCAATGGACAGCACAGGGGAGGGGAGACCCTTTCCACTAAGGAGGTGAAGTTTCAGTCCCTTTTCCAAGGGCTGCCACTACAGTTGCTCAGCAAAATGTCCGTGAACGCCAACGCTGAACTGAGGAGTGTGGCAACTAAACTGGATTCTCCTCCCAGGCCCCCCACGCTCCTCGATCCATGGAGAACTGCTGGCTCTCTCAGGCATGAGAGCATGCATACAAGCAGTGGGGCACCATACTGTGATGTTCCTTCTCTGGAACTGTTTTATCTTTTTATCTCTTCCCCCACCCGTGTGAGCCCAGCAGCCTCCTCTCTATTTTGGCTGGGTTTGCCATTCCCCTATGACAGAATTCCTGCCCACACCCAGTGAAGGAAGCAGAGCCAGAACTCAACCTTCTCATCTCTTAGACCAGCAACAAGCTCCACTCAGCCCCATCCCCTTTGTAATTATCAGTTTTCTAACTCACGTGAAGGACAAATGAAAGGTGCTGCTGTTCTATGATCACTGGTTTTCAGTACTCAAATTTAAGAGCTCGAATGATTGTCTTGCTCTTGAAAATAATAACAAAGAACCTAGAAAATGAATGTGTTACCGTGGCTTTTCTTTGGGATCAGAAAGAGGATGGGGCTAGTGCTTAGAGGCAGCTACCAAGTAGGTGCAGAGATGACTGTTGACCATATTGGTGCTTTTTGGCACAGACCCCTCTCAGTTTCTGTAACTGTAGGCAGCATTCCTGGTTTCCTTTTTTTTCCCTGGATTCACTGGGGAATCTTTTCTAGCTGACGTTTGCTGGCTGTCTTTGGGGGAACAGCCCTCCAGAGCACAAGGAGGAAGAGTGTTAATCTGTTGGGAAGGTCAGTATTCCCTTAACCTTTTTCTCCTGCACTCATAGACCTAAAACCTGGCTCCAGAGCCACCCTTCCCCAGCCTATTTTCGAGCCAACACGAGAAGGTAAAAATAAGTGGTGAACCCAAAGAATGTCAACCTGTTTCCTTCTCCTCCGTTTTTGGAGGTGGAGGGGAAAACTTAGGGCCACATCTGGAAAGCATGGATGACCCTTCCAATGCATGGGCCACCACGGTGCCTTCCATTGTGTGCACTATTTCAGTGGCATGAAAAATGGGCACAGCTGGCTCACTGGCCTCTCCAGGCTGGCTCTTGACAAGAATCTGGTCCTTGGATGTATTTATGCTCATTCTGACAGCTGATGAGAAAGCAGAGGAGGAAGAAAGGACAAGTACACCAACTCCTCCACTCAATTACCTCACTAGGAGTTCTAGTCAGAAGATGTAGGAGAGAATCAAAGGGTAAATCCAGGCCCCCTCTCTCCCTTGCAACTCCTTTTGGCTACACAAAGGAGGGTGAAAAAGGAACAAGCACAGTGTTGAGAGGGGGTTGCCATTTTAGAAATGCTGTTCTCAACAGCTACTACAAAGTCAGGACTTCCACCCTCCACACAGAAAGAACTACAAGCCCTTAAGATGGGTGGTTGTTTCCTTTTATTGGTCGCAATAGCATGCTAAGTCCAACCAGCTGTTTCTTTAGCTCAGGTATACAGAAGTGTGTGCTTTCAGGGCTGAAGATCTTGGCTATGATGTACATCATGTCTGCATAGACAGCGCTTAATGGTTTGTTACATGTGCATGCTCTTAGAGAAGCAGGAGGCTTTGGAGAGGTCTATTGGGTGGAACTAGAACTCACAGGATGGCCTCACTCCACCGCCTCCTGAGGTGATGCATGTTTGGGCAACAAAACCTTTACAACATGCCTCTCATTTTCATCCTCTGAACAAATTGCTGCAAGTTCTGTACTGAACTGAAGTCATGTTCCTTATTAACCTTGGCTGCTCTCGGCCAATACTGCATTGTGAGCAATTCTGCAGCTCCTGGTATCCAGTTCAGCACCAATCTTGATTACCCTGGCTTGTCCAGGCATGTTTAATAAGATTTCCATCCTGTTCTCTATCCTGCTGCCCAGAAACCTCGTTACACAATGTACTGTTGCACTCTCTATTCCCCTGCAGTCATGGTCATTGCAGCCTAAACCAGCAGTGCAAGCTCTATTTGTCTAAGTTCCCAGTGTGCCTGCCAATAGCCAGCAGCACATTATGTGCAGTGAATTTTAAAACCTCTTTTTAGGTCCTTCTCTGGAGGAAAGTGAGAAGAGGCTTTCCCAGAGCTTTTGTCTAGGCCAGGGAAACTGCAGTGAGAAACACCTGGTTCCCCATGTGACAAAGGCCAGCCAGCCATCACCATCGTGTTTCCACTCTGCACCTGAGCTCCAGATAAAGCACCACGTATACATCTAGGAGGGAAGTAGGGCTTCAGAGGGACATTTCACCCAGAAAACCCTCATAGTATTTCACAAAGTAAAAAGTGCTTAACTGGCTGTATGGTAACCTGGACAAGAAAGCTACATTCAGCCTCCCTGGGGACGTGAATATGTGCTTTGAAGTATTGGGAACAACACTTGGGGTGAGCTGTCAATATCATAAAAAACAGATGTTTGTTTATCTACTTTTATGTTTGTCTGTCTGTTTATGGTCACATCAAGGAGGCATCAAACCTCTGTTGTAAATCAAAACCAGAATATATTCCAATCTTTAAAATCATTTCTCCCCACCCCTCTCTGTTCAAGGTGACCGACCAACAATGACAAGAACAAAGGGACACTGTGGAAATAAAATATATATTGATGATAGCTTTACTTCTGTAATTTAACAGCATTTTAGATTATTAAACATGAAGACATTTTAAAAGTCTAATTTACTGTTCATCTCTGGTACAGTATGTTTGGTTTAGGTACTTTTCTTATCCTTCCAATTATGACACAATTATTGTTGTTATTATAGAATTATATTTGTATTTAGTTACACATTTGCTTTCTCTTGCTGTTTTAGAGCATAACGCCATGGGAAAATTTTAGATACCAACATTTACCAATGAAAACAAAAGAGCAGCTTATGAATCTTAACAAGAGCACCCCTGCACACTGACACAAACTCTTAACCCTTCTTCTTACTGCCAGGACTTTTGGTGCCCTTTTAAAAGTTGGAATGAGAGGGCATCAACTCTGCATATGGGCATCAGCCGCTGTGGGTTCTGTCTCTAGCAGAGACCTAATAGCGCTCAGGTGGGACAGGAAGACTGAAGGTGAGGTTAGCCTAGTGCTGGAATATTAGAGTTACAATACAAATTCCAGGGAGTTAGGGTGAGAAGAAAGAGGTTAAGTAATAACCTCTCTTCTCAGCACGTCTGTATCTGTAATAGCAACTCTCTTAATTTCAGGAGATTATTTTTATTGATTTTTTTTTTTGTCAGTTGGCTTTCTCTTCCTGAGTCTGTGATTTGAGGCCTCAATCTCTCAAACTCCTACGAAGTTTTAAAAGGGACAGTTGTGCTTTCAGAGGCCCTGGGTGAGCTGGTCCCCCAGCACTGAGCCTGTGCTCTGTGATGAGTTCATCCCAGTCTCAGCACAGCACAGGGATAGACACAGACCTGTCCTCTTGCTCTCATCACTGCTGAGAGTTCGCATTTCTGGAATTCAGACCCGTGTTGCCTTTGTGTTACTGAGGTACTCAAGAAGCAGACATTTCCTGGTATGTTATTTTTTTATTCTTCAGTTGTGTTTATTTGTCTCTAGGCTGGAGAGGCTCTCGGAACAAGTTAGTGACCACTGGATTGCGATAACATTAGCTTATCTTCTTACATGTTTGATTTTCTTTTCATTTTAGTTGTACATATGTGGTGGCTTATTGACGTGTTCAGAAAACTTAAGTAAAGTACCTCCACCAATTCCTTGATGTGATTAATGGAGAAGACCAAAGGAAGTAATCATCAGTGTTTCATTTTTCAAATGGTTTTAAATTACCTTTTGAGTTGAGGCAGCAGGTGCCCTGTTCCACTTCACCCTTGCTGTGCTCAGCATCAGGCAACGATTTGGGTTGTGGAAAGGCTGTGCGGTGACTCAGGAAGTATTTAAAAGAGGAACTTCCATCATGCCAGCTCCACTCTGCTATTGCCACAAGCTACCAGAACACGGCAGAGCCTTTGGCCGCAGTAATATGTGAAAACATCACAACCTGTGCCTGGAGAGTATGTGCTCTTACCTCCAACACGTCAGTGCTCCACCGTTGTGCATATGGCTGTAGCTGAGAGGTGTCTGAGTGGATGGCAGGGCACATTTAATTACTACCAGCAACGAATTACTAATGGCTCTAAATCTCAGAGTAAGACTGTTAGTGCTGTTGTAGCCAGCTTTGTTTTGAAAAGGCTGTAAAAGTTTCTGGGCATCCAATGTAATTGGGATAAGGGATAACAAGTTGGGAAAACAGACAGTATGATCATGGCAATCTTCTTTCCTTAGGAAACCCCGCTACAGAATGGAAGACATGGTTAGCAGTCAGATCTTGACAACTGCTTTAATTAATGAGCTTTGATGGAAAGTTCAAAATTACAGAAGGTGGCCCTCAGTAAAGATGTGTGTTCACCTATGAAAGCTGGTGGGGACTGCATGTGTGGCTTCACAATGTTGAGCTGGCTTGTCTCCTGTTACAAGTAAGAGATTCAGCTGGCTAAGTTCTGGTTGGTCATCCACTGGGTGAATTAGTATTCACACAGCCTTCAGCTCTCACTGGAGATGGCAGAGGCTGCATATGTTTTCCTCCAGTGGTGCCCTCCATGCTTACCGATCCTGAATGGCAATGTTTCCCACTATTCCAGCCGTGTTCTCCCTCCCACCCTGCCAAGGTATCCCAGGCGTAAGCTGCAGAAGCAATTAGTCTCTCCATGCCACTTGCTTTCCTGAAACGTCCCTGACATCAGTTCTGCAGCCTGGCTTTTCTCATGTGCATGGGGAGGTGAAATCCCTAGTTCTGTTGAGATTCATTGAACTAACCAGTCATTTGAACTAATCATCATTTGATTGTGATTTTGCAGAGTGGCACATTTTTACCTTTGAGGTCTGCTTTAACTAAGCTAAGTCCTTTTACCAAATACCCCACAGTAGCACAAAAAGAAGTTCAGAACACCGAAAAATGTCAGGAATCTGAGTCAAGTCCTCTCACTTGAAAGTCTTTGTAAATGTTCAGGACAAAACAGATAGGTATGCTCAGAGGCTGGTAACCCTATATATGTGAAATACATCTCTGTTGCTGCAAGTTCTTACAAAGTAGGTATATGCAGTGCTAAACCTTCTCTAGTCTCCAGACTGCTGTACCTAGAGCTCCTCAAGCAAGAAAAGGCAATCCTTGCCTTGCTGACAGGTGGGAGAGCACTTTCTTCACTGCTGGGAATGCTGTGGCAGCTATGGATGCTTGCATGGATTTTTCTTCATTATGCACAGCATGAGCCTTCGTTTCTTCCCAAACTATTTGCAGCAGGCTTTTGCTCCGTCTGCTGGAATGGACTTGTCTGGGGAAACATGTTCTTACTTTTGCCTTTGAAGTTCTTGAAGGGAACTTCTCCTGAGGGGCTTCCTGTGGCAAACCACCCAGCCACACGGTAGCACTGAGCTCGTCATCAGCCTCAAGGTTATCTTGAGAGTCTTCTCTGTAGTCTTTTGTTGTTTTCTCATGCTGTGATAAGGTGACCTTACTGAAAGTGAACTCCTCTTCCCCATATACATCCAAATGGAGTTTTATTTTAATAGGATAATTCAGGGTTACTGCAGTTTTGTGGACGTAGCTTTAATGTCCCCATTATTGACTATGCTGCAGTGACTAACTTTGAATTTTCAGTCCTGGCATACACACAGACTGAACTGCCACTCATGGATGTAATTACCTTAATATAATAGCACAGTATACTCATACAATGTTCTGTGAATGGGCATTACCAAAAGTAATCAACAGTAAGAAGAAGGGCATAATGTTTAGCAGCTCTAATCCAAAAATGAGAATGCCACTGTGCTAGGTGTGGTACAAACACCTAATAAAACCAGCATGGTTGCACAAAAGTTTCCAGGAGGAGGTGATTCTGCCCCTCTACTCTGCTCTGGTTAGACCCCACCTGGAGTACTGCATCCAGCTCTGGAGTCCCCAACATAAGAAGGACATGGACCTGCTGGAGCGGGTCCAGAGGAGGGCCACAAAGGTGATCAGAGGGCTGGAGCACCTCTCCTATGAAGACAGGCTGAGAGAGTTGGGGTTGTTCAGCCTGGAGAGGAGAAGGCTCCGGGGAGACCTTATAGCAGCTTTCCAGTATTCAAAGGGGGCCTACAGGAAAGGTGAGGAGGGACTCTATCAGGGAGTATAGTGATAGGACGTGGGGTAACAGTTTTAAACTGAAAGAGGGTAGATTTAGATTAGATAATAGAAAGAAATTTTTTACTCTGCAGGTGGTGAGGCACTGGAAGAGGTTGCCCAGAGAAGCTGTGGATGCCCCATCCCTGGAGGTGTTCAAGGCCAGGCTGGATGGGGCTTTGAGCAACCTGGTCTAGTGGGAGGTGTCCCTGCCCATGGCAGGGGGGTGGAACTCGATGATCTTCAAGGTCCCTTCCAACCTAAACCAATCTATGATTCTGTGATTCTATGAATAATGGGTGGGGAGATTTCATTCTACAGTCCATAGGTGTCAGATGAAAAGAAACGGGGTAGAAACCTCAGGGGGCCTTCAGGACAGCTCAGGTCCGGCAGCCATGGAGCCAGATCATTTTAAGCCTCGATTCCCCTCTCAGCACACACGTACCGTAAATGGCACCCGCCGGCCTTAGCTCCTAGCTGCACACCTCTGCAGGTGACAGCGCGGCTCCAGCCCCGTCCTTTCCTTCCCATAGACACAGCGGGAGCGACACAAGACTCCTCAGCTGCCGCTGGTGCAGCAGGCGGGGGGCCGTGCTCCCCAACCGACATTTCTCCTCAGGAAAGGCAGTGTGGGTGGATGACACCACTCCCAGGCCGGTCTGGCACGGCGGCGAGCCCCGCTCCGCCCCAGCCGTCTCCTTCTGCCAAACACCCCGCGGCAGCTCGGGAGGCAGCTGGGGGGCTTGACGCCGCGGCGGAACCCCTCGTCCCCGACCGCGTTTCCGCGGCCGGAGGGGGCCGCTGTGGCGGGCGGACCCGCGCCCCGCCGGAAGTGGGGAGGCCGGGCCGGAGGCGGGGGGGCACCGCCCGCGGCCTGCGGGGAGGGGAAGGGGGATGGAGCGGCTCCGCAAGGTGTGGAGGGGCCGTACGATGACCTTCGGGGTCCCCCTGTTGGTGAGCAGCGCGGGGAGGTGGGGGGGCACCGGCAGGTGGGTTTGGGGTGGCAGGGAGGAGGGAGGGGGGATTGACTGAGGTGGTGGAGGGTGCTTCTGCCCCTGGGGGGGAGCGGTGTGGGGACGGCGGGGAAGGCAGGGCAGGGGAGGGGAGGGGAGGGACGGGACGGGACGGGACGAGACGAGACGGGACGGGACGGGACGGGAGCAGGCCCCAGGTTTAGCGGCGGCCTCTGGAGGACAGGGAGATGGTTGTGAAGCATGTTCTTAAAGGTAGTCCTAACTAAAAGGCGAGGAAAATGCATATTGGTGGGTTGTTTGGGGGTTTGTTTTTTTGTTTTTTTTTTTTTTTTCATTAGAACACTGCTTGTGGGTTTGTCTGACTTTAAACCGCACCGGTGGTGTTGGTCTGAGAATTTGTACATCTAAATAAACGGAAAGAATTTGAATGAAATGAGGTGATAGGTTATAATTACGGTTCTGCTCAAAGGGATAGATGAGGTATAGCTATTTAGAGTAGTCAGATTAGAAAAAGATCAATAAAGTCAAAGGAATAAAACAATATTATGGGACGAACAGCATAAGAGATTGCACTTGTCTTTCCAAAGTACCTGCACGTATTAGAGGAAAAATTAAACAACTCGGATGCACTTGTAGATAGACTCAGGAAGGAAGGCAAAAGCCGGGACAGTGTGTTTTCTGTTTATGCAATTCCCATCTCATTTTTCAATTGGTTTAGAAAAAGTAAACAAATTTTTAGGTGGATAAAGAGTAGGGCAAAGGATAATTCCAACATCTTTATAATACTACTAGAGAAATTAGTGTCATCCTCCTCTTATCTTCAGCAGCATGCCTCAGAAAAATGGAGTGGTCCAAAGAAGGACAGGGACACTTGTTAGAGTTAAAAAAGTTTAAGGCCGTTTATTTTAAAGTGATAATACAGAGGACTTTAAGTGCAAATATTTATGCATTTGAATACACTGAAGTATCTTTTCTCAAAACATTGATGAAGGCATTTGTAAGAAATGGAAACAGATTTTAAAAAACCCCAACAAACTAGTGTGATAATGCCACAACTGTATCTATCACTCACATCAGCAACTCCACTCCCTGATGTTGCAGGCAATCTGCTCATGTAACACTTTTCATAAAGTGATCAAGCATACTGTTGCAGCTGTTTAGATATCCTGCTGCATGCATGTACACCTGAAAGGCTGTCCAGAACTTTGATGCTTTCATGCTTAGACTGAATTTCTTCTGCTTTCTAATTTCTTGTGTCATTTTTTGAGTGCTCTTGACGTTACTATTTAGTTTAATAATGCTTTTCTTAGTTGTTTAAGGTTGAATATAGTTTTTAGATCACTGTCCTATTCTTTATGTAATTATTTGAGGTTTGCAACTTCTCCTTCAAAATGAGGGGGACCCAGGAAGTTTAGGACTCTCCAGCTCAATTTTAACTCCATAAAAGCTTTGGGGGAAATGTTACATGATTAAATTATAGATACTTGTGGTGAGTTGAACCTGGCTGGGCGCCAGGTGCCCACCAAAGCCGCTCTCCTCAGCTGGACAGGGGAGAGAGAATATAATAAAAGGCTCGTGGGTTGAGATAAGGACAAGGAGAAGTCATTTGCCAATTACTGTCATGAGCAAAACAGACTTGGCTTGGGGAAAAATTAATTTAATTTATTGCAAATCATATCAGAGGAGGATAATGAGAAATAAAACCCAAATCTTAAAACACCTTCCCCATACCCTTCCATTCTTCCCAGGCTCAGTTTCACTCCCAGTTTTCTCTACCTCCTCCTCCCGAGCGGTGCAGGGGGATGGGGAATGGGGGTTGTGGTCAGTTCATCACATATTGTCTCTGCTGCTCCTTTCTCCTCAGGGGGAGGACTCCTCACACTCTTCCCCTGCTCCAGCATGGGGTCCCTCCCACGGCAGACAATTCTCCACAAACTTCTCCAACATGAGTCCCTCCCACAGGCTACAGTTCTTCATGAACTGCTCCAGCGTGGGTCCCTTCCATGGGATGCAGTCCTTCAGGAACAGACTACTCCGACATGGGTCCCCCACAGGGTGACAAGTCCTGCCAGCAAACCTGCTCCAGCGTGGGCTCCTCTCTCCACAGGGCCACAGGTCCTGCCAGGAGCCTGCTCCAGTGAAGGCTTCCCATGGGGTCACAGCCTCCTTCGAGCATCCACCTGCTCTAGCATGGGGTCCTCCACAGGTGGATAGCTGCTCCACTGTGGACCTCCATGGGCTGCAGGGGACAGCCTGCCTCACCATGGTCTTTGCCACAGGCTGCAGGGGAATCTCTGCTCCAGTGCCTGAAGCACCTCTTCCCCTCCTTCTTCACTGACCTTGGCATCTCCAGAGGTATTTCTCTCACATATTCTCACTCCTCTCTATGGCTGCAATTGCTGTTGCGCAGTAAGTTTTTGCCCTTCGTAACTATGTTACTGCAGAGGTGCTACCACCATCGCTGATGGGCTTGACCTTGGCCAGCAGTGGGTCCCTCTTGGAGCCAGTTGGCACTGACTCTGTTTGACATGGGGGAAGCTTCTAGCAGCTTCTCACAGAAGCCATCCCTGTAGCTTCTTTGCTACCAAAACCTGGCCACACAAACCCAATATGGTACTTAGAGGTGGTGAGTT
Source organism: Anarhynchus alexandrinus (assembly GCA_008711295.1). Classification (NCBI taxonomy): domain Eukaryota; kingdom Metazoa; phylum Chordata; class Aves; order Charadriiformes; family Charadriidae; genus Anarhynchus; species Anarhynchus alexandrinus. The sequence continues at coordinate 2,254,643 of VUYV01000124.1, forward strand.
GGTGGAGAAAAAAGTCACCATAGCTTTTCAAGAATAAATATATCAGATTTCATATTTCATAGGTTAACTGGTATAGTAGGTGAGGAGATGCAACTGATATCCAAGGTCTTGACTTTGATCAAGCTTTCTACATTGCCTTCCCTGTGAGAATTGCACATTAGAGAAAGTATGGCAAAGATTCGCTTCTTATCATTTGTGTTCTCAAAGGATTGAAAAAATACTATAAAATGCAGTTATTAGATGCCTTCCATATTGAAAGGTAACTTGGGCAGGGCAGGTCCTGCAGAAATAATGTGGCTGTAATACAGCAAAAAACCAGAAATGTCCTTATAAGACACAGAAACTTGTCAAAAGTAAAGTAAAACATGGAAAAGGACTCTTTCAGTCTACTCAAAGTCCTCAGCTGGAGTAATTTTCCAGCTTTGTGGTGCCGTTGTAGAGATGATGAAGACAAAGTGTAAAGTCTAGAGAAGAGCAATGCAAAAGATACAGCAGACACTCCACCATTAGTGAATGCTTAAAGGAAATTGACTTAGTTTATTTTAGAAAATTCTGAGAAGTTCTGTACATCATATATTTTCATATCCTGGGAAATAAGTACCAAAATAAATGAGCTTTAGATCAGATGTTAGGAAAATAGTACTTTCTGTTAGGATAGGGCACTCATGATACATACTTAAAGCTTTTAAGGAGAGGTTAAACAACTGTCTGGGAGCAATGGTGTAGATTTTCTCAGTTCTGCTTCAGTGCTGGAGGTGGGACATCAGCTTCCCAGGCCAAGGTAGAGCTGTGATTGTTGTTTTGGTCCTCCTAGTGCTTTTGCGTGATTTGCCATAGGTCATAGCAGAAATTTCTGAGACTGGTTTCTTTGGCTTTATACTGCCTAATTTCATTCTATTTCTGTTAACTGCAGAGCTCTTTCCTCCAGTGACAATATTATGTAGAGAAATATTCTATTATATTTCTTTCCAGGGTTTCATGTCTCCCTGCCTTAAAATTATTCTCCCCTGTGAATACTTCAGAATGTTTCTGTGTTGCTGCCCAAAGGCTTCCCAAGGAGTAGGAAAAAGGAAAATTCATGCAATTCTTGTCAGTTCCCCAGCTGCCTATTGAACTCTGATAGCCTCTCTGAAGCTGAACAGAAATGTGCTAAAAGATCAATTACAGCAAAAAAGACACTGAATCTGTGCACAGAATCAGAAGGAGCATGCCTCTGTAACCCTTTAAATTCTGCTGAATTTGTTGATAATACTGAAACCAAAGGTTTCTGTTACATTCTTGCATCCTGTACATAATTTTTTCACTAGACAAGTACAGAACTTTATTCTCCAATACTGCTGGACTTTTCATCTGTACCATATTTGCTTTTTTTATAAAAAAAAATCAAATGTCTTTCATATCTTCCCTTCTTACACTGCAATTTGAATGAAAAACCCCTGTGCCCCCTTTTTTAAAGGCTCCAGAGTTAAAGAGATCGTAATTCAGACAGGTGAGTGTCTCATTATACACCTGCACGCGCACACATATATTTAATATTTCTTACTTTTTAGTGTAAATTATTTCAATCTTTTTTTCTTTGTTCTTTTGGGCTTGGGGCTGTTAGATTTCAGTGCAGAAGGAATTTTCTTGGTTGATCTTTAAACCTCAAACTGGCAACAGCTTTCAGAGTAAGATGTATAAATCACAGTTTTCAGTCATACTTTCTCAGAAGAGTGTTTCTTTTTGAGCACCAACAAGAGTGTAGGGGGCAGGAATTAAACCTGCAGGAAACCTTGATTTGTGAATGTTTCCTTTAGCTCTGTAAACTTTGCAGATAAGATAATTCTGCATGGCATAAAACAGTAAGCATGCAGAAGAGAGTGATGTAACCTGGCATGGAATGTCTTAACAGCTTGAGTGCTACAGGGTAAGTAGTCCTAAAGCACTGGTAAAGATGGTAACATCTGTGTAGATGTTGGAATGAACTTCAGTGAGCTTACAAATGTATCTGTAAAATCTGTTACGATAGAGGGCAGTGCCACCTCTGTGGTAACTTAAACATCTCTGCCAGCTACATTGACATCTCCACTTCCTATCATGATAATGGGAACTCTTTCCTTATCACACAAAGCTTAACTTCCAAATCTTTAGGATACTTGGTTCTGTTACAGAAAAAGAGCTTCAGTCACTGCTGCTTTATCTTCCACAGTCAACTCTACCTGACCAAAAGCGATGTGGCTGTCGATGTTCTGTTGCTGCTGGAATGCTTCTGTAAGATCTTGAGAGAACAAGACTTTGGTATTACAGCTAGTGGATCCAGTGTAATACCTTTCTTATGAGACACTGAACATGTAAGGCTACTTCTGTAGTGTAGTAAGAATGTCTGAAGGTTGCTGGAAGTTGTTTTTTCAGACAGGTGTAAATGGTGATTCTAGATCATTGAGGAAACGTGTTTGGATTTCAAAATTGCAAAACAACAGCAGTTTTAAAACACATGTTAAAAAACCATTATTTCATATGCTCACACCACTTTCCAAAACTTGTATTTGTGGTTTTGTCTCTGTCCAATTCTAGATAAGGATCCTTCATACTGTCTAAGTTGCAAAATGAATGTATAGATGCAGTTCCAGTTCTGCTGTCAGCATGTTACAAGGGAAAAATTAAATTCTGGGAATCTTAAGTGTTATCTTAGCAGACAGAAAATGTGGTCTGTGTCTCATGTGGTGATTTTTATTGCATACTTAAAATAAGTATATTGCGCTATATATGTAGTGCTGCAAGTTTCAAATTTGCAGTATGTTGCAACAATCTCCATATCTATAGCTGTAGATTTTAACTTCTTTTCATTTTTCTGTTTTTTTTTTTTTTTTCTTTCTTCATCCTGTAATGACTGTACTTTTACAAGTACTTTGCTTCTCCTTCTGGATCTCATCATTGGTGTTTTATGTGCTGTGCCTAGTGTTGACAAAAGGGACGGTGGGGTAACTTGGGACAGTGAAAGATTTTTGTGTGAATTAACGTGTTTCTAAAATCTGTTTCCATCAGTGGTTATGCACACAGACAGTACTACAATGCCATCTACATTACTGCCTTGAACAGTGCAAGTTTACTTTGATAAACACCATGTCAAGAGACGCCAAGAATGCATGTCATGTACAGGACAAGAAAAAAGGTCAGATTAGAGAGAGTCCCTAACAATGCTGTAGCAATGTGGTCAGTGCTTCCAGGCACCATTAGAGAGGAGCTCAGTGGCATCTCAGGCCCTTGTTAATGAACCAGTTGTCTCTCAAGCTTTTTGACAAACAAAGCAAAACAAAAAACCTTTCCCAGACATCAGGACATGAAATTAGATGTCTGTGGATTAGTTTTGTTCACTGGTGAAGTCAGAGTCCTCTGGAAGCCCTGACTGATGCTCAGAAATGTTTTGCAAATATTGGGAAATGGTATTTTATTGTGCTGTGAGTCACTGAAAGTGGAAGTTTTACAGGGTTAATGGGTAGGGAAACTATGTTTTTATCATTTAAATGTAATTAATTAAGTTTCCAAAGATTTATTTAAATGCAACATTCCTAATTCATTTCATAAAAAGCTGCTGAATTCTGAGTCCCGGGGTATGCTGAATATAAGGCATATTTTTTCCCACAGATTCTGGAGGGTCTGCCCATAAAAGATGATATGAATGCTGAGAAATATGTAAAATTCTTCTCAGGAGTAATCATGTTTCTGAGATCTATTGTTGCCATCAGTGTCTGCGTAGAAAGTTATTATATTATCTTCTGATATTTGAAAAAGGATTACTACAATCAGCATTTTTCACTTTTAGATATGTCAGTGTTATTGTTAACATCATTCATATTATTGCCTTGAACAATTTATAATACTGAATTGCAGGACTTTTATTAATATCTATTACTTCATTTAACTTTACAATAAAATTTGACATATGCAGAACAGTTGATTTAAATGTTAATATGCGTTTGAGAGATGAATAAAAGTTAACATTTACCCATGAGAAGAGAATTCTGACTTCTAATATTTGTAGATGAATTGTGATTGCCTCTAAAAGTCACAAGTATTACATTTGTAGCCTAGAAAAGCAATAAATACAAAACTGTTTTTTAAATTTTAAAATGATTGCTCCCAATCAGCAAATCAGAGTGTTGCTTTTATGCTTCAGTGACTTGTTTTATAAATATTGGGTCTCTAAGCTTATGATGAGATATGTCTTCGACTTCTGCCGCACTTCTGCTTTGCATCTCCTGTTCATCTGTCTGTGTTTGAATCCACAGCGGAGTGTGGAGCTGTTCCAGGCAAAACTACCCCCTGGAACTGTTTGTGTCGGAGTGGAAGCCAGTGTGTTCAAGCTGAATGGGCTTCTGTGGACTCCAGTTTGTGCAGTCTGAATTAGCTGACTTTCACCTTTCAGTTGACTGTCAGAATTTCTGAGCTCATCTATTGAATCAACACCTTAAACTTTTCTTTTGATTCTTAGTCTTTGAGTACTCTTTTCCAGATCAAAGTTAGACAAACAAATAGGCACTCTTTAGTACTCCAGATTTCTCCTCTGTTTCATTTTAAATCATGAAGAGTGTATTTGCATTGTTTAATGCTGTTAGAAGGGACGAATTTGGCACTCAGGGGAACTAAGGTTCTGTGTTGAGCCTCAGAACAGGAACCTAAGTACAGACTTGCCTGTTTTCGCTTTGTGTATTTAGTCCTGCTCTAAGTCTCTGTCTTCTTCAAGGGGAGGTGAAGGTAAAGATGTAAAATTTAATATTTACTTTATAGTACCTTTCATCTTTGTCCCCTGTCCAGTGTTGTCAATAGAGAAGTATTACTTGACTAGTAGTGGGGGTTTTTTATGTTCTTTACTGTAGGTTTCAGTTTATTGCTGGTTTGAGCTGGGCCTAACACATCAAAAGAACACCGGGTTGCCACGAGATATTAACGGTTTATCATTGTAGTGTACCTTGGCTAGATTTGAACCTTTGAGTAATGGGAATGATAATTTTGATAAGGCATCAAAATTTTGGCTTTTAGAAGCTTCTGAAGAAAGAGAAGGTGGTGTTCAGAAGGTACAGCTTGACCACCCTGGGAGACTTGTTTTTCAAACAGCTGCAGCTGCTGAGTGAAATTCCCTTGTCATCTGACCAGCCCAAGCAATGTATATAATGCAAAATGACAATGCTGTGGCTGAAAATGCCCTTTTTTGATAATGCTTATATGGGAACATATGGGTTTCTGTCTCTTCTGCATTGTTCTTAGATTGGTTTCTATTAAATGCATTTTCTGTGCTTTCCAATCTGTTATGAAACGGTCATTTTATAAGCAAAGGTTTTGTTTTCTTCTTAAGACATAGAATAGTAGTATCGAAAGGATACAAACAGTTTTTGTTGTACTTTGTCCTGTAGCCATTCATTCAGTCCTCAGAATCACTGCTTTGAACATACTCTATATTGAGCCAGTTAGCCTGATACCTGGGGTCAAGTTTAGTACTCTGCATAGAGTTCTACATGCTGTGAAAACTGTACTCTCTCTGCTTTCTCAGTCAGTTGCGATTGGCTCCAGTTTATACCAGGTGCTGTCCCGGGCTGCCAGCATGGTATCCATGCGGTCATCTACTGGCATATTTAATCCACTTTTGAATGTAATGCAGTTCAGTGTTTCTGCAATTTGTGGATTCTAGTATAAGTATCAAGTCAGTGCATTCTCTTACTTTGTTGGGCTTTTGAATGAAATAACTACTAAAGGATGTATAGTTTTGGTTTTTGTTTTCCCCCAAAGGAGGCCTCTGATCTGACAAGAAGAAAAGATAGATCCTCTTCTTCTCCCATCAGGGGTGAGGAGAAAATTTAGTAAGTTTCTGAGAAGACACTGCACTGTTTGTCTCTCTTCTCAGCAGTTTTAGCGTTAGAGCCAAGTGCTGGAGTGGCTGTGGGAAATAAACTCTTGAGAGTTAGAGCTGGCAGAGGGGGGCGCTTCAGGTTAAGACGACTTGCCTGGGTCTTTTTTGGGACTGGCAGTTTGCCCTGCTACTTTATTTAGGGAACAAAAAAGAGACTTCAGTCTTCTGGGCTGTCAAATTGCCATCTTTCACCAGTCTTGCACTGCACATACGACAGTTCTTTAAAAAGGAAACCCTGAACCCCTTTTTACTGTGATCACTGCAAAGTAAAATAAAATCATTCACATGACAGTTCTAGTTTTACAGCTCCTGATGAACAGCTGGAGGGTTTTGCAGCAGCAGTGTTGAAGAAGTAGTTAGAAAATTGTCATGTTCCTTCTCTAGTGATATGTATCGTAACGTTTTCCACCACTGCATGATCTGTGTTGCCAGCACCAAATATTGTGATTTGGTTAATTTAGGGATTTATGACAAATGTAATTTTGTAATCTGGTTTTCACAATTGGTACTATAGCATTAATGGCTTTCTCTAACAGCAGGGGCGCCTGTAATATGGCAAATTGCTGGTGCTGCCAGAGAAATAGTTTCTTGTTATTTTGTTAACCCAAGGAACTGAAGATAGCTCCTTTAGATTATGTGACAAAATAAAAAAGTAGGGATCTGCTGTGAGTCCCAAGTTCTTCTGGTGTTATGAGTCCTCAGTGACCATCTCACTGTAAGTGGTGACAAATGCAAGTATTTCCTATCCGAAGATGCGGTTCAAGGGATCAGTCTGATGCCATCCATAACTGATTGCATAACATACTTCCCGGTGGAGAAGTGAACAAATAGAATTTTTAGAAAAATGTTATTAAAGAGAATTTTATGTCATTTTTTTACATAAAACATTTATTGAGGTTGCTGAGTGTATGTGACAGATGGTGCTCTTATGTCACATCCTATCTTTCATTTTGTTTTGGAACATACAAGTCTTCCATGCATGCATAATTGCATTACAACGTTGTAGGGTGGGTTGGTTTTTTTTTTTTTCTGTACTCAATGAAACATAAAGGAATAATCCAATATGAAATCTTTAATGGGGGGTTGTACTAGCTGTGCTGTTAAGCTGTTTGCTTTGGCGTTAAGTGCTGGCTAACTAGTATGTTTTATGATTTTTGCCTTCTTAAGGTAAACTTTAGGTGTAAAGGAGGAAGTGTGAAGTTATTATTTCACCAGTCTGCTCAATGCATTCAAGTAACTAGACAGATGATGTTCACTACATAAAAACATTTTTTGCTCCACATTCTGAAGCATATAAAATGAATAATTCCCTCACAATGAAAGAATGCAGGTATATTTGAACTTTCCAGCGTGAGTACTCTTCAGATGCCAATGCCTTAACATTTTATGGTGTAAGTTAAGTATCAGTATGATTCTAAAATTGGAATGAAGAAAAATATATCTTAATTTTCATTGTATGTGGCATTACTTTTCCTCTTTCAGTTAACTGGAGAGTGAACTTGAGCCTGACTTCATTAGAATGTTGCCAACCTAACTTCTATTTATACGACATCCTGAATAGCTTTTACTGTCTCTTTTATGTCCGGACTAGTGGATGGAACGTGCTGGACTTAGCCATTGCCCTTGGCTTGAATTGAGCAAATTTGTCCATTGTAGTGCTTTTTTAATGGAAGGCTATTTTGCAAAGGATGTAGAGATTACCTCTATTTTACAAATTAGGAAACTAGAAATTTATGTGAGACATGCAGAATATGGAAAGCCAACAAGCTGATAATGTTGCTGAAATTTTTAACTTGACTCTTATCCCACTTTTGATTATTTGACTTGATGCTTCATTGTTGTTTGTATGTATGCATTCTTCTCTTTAAATACAGAGAACATAAATCAAAGTAGCGAGGACAGCTTCCCTCATAATGCAAAAAAGAGAAAGGAAACACTTAAACTAAAGCTGATATTTCTACTCAATGCATTGTCAGTCACTGAATCCTTTGCTACCTTTAATGCTATTAGAGTTGCATAAATTCATTTATACCTCCTTTTATTGGCTTTTGAACACAGTTTTCAAAAATCTAATTGCCTGAATAGCTGTCCATTGCTGCTCTGGCTTGTGTAGATGAAGGCAATTCATGCTCAGGGCTGTCAGCTAACTGTATTGACATGCTGTTGGTTGATTAAATAAGTGCTGAACATGACTGATTCTCGTCTGGTTTGGCAATGAAGTCTTAGACATCATGTTCTTTAGAACATTGGTCAAGTAAACTTGTAAACATATTATTTATATTTTTGTGTGTATTCTGTGCTTTTGAAAATTATTTAATCTTAATCCTAACCTTCCAGCATTACACTGTGTAATATTTCAGTGGCATTTGTAATTTCTTACAGCATCAATGTGCTTTGCCTCTGACGCAGCCTAACTGATGTTTCATTGTAAGATAAATCAACCATTGCAGTATTGGAAGTGTAAAGGCAACTATACTGGTAATGCCTGAAAAACAAAATGTGCTGATTTGCCAGGCTAGTCACGCTGCTTATGTTGTATGAAGAGCAAAAGTACATCAGAAACCTAGTGGGTTTTTTTCCCTTTTGTAGTATAAAGGTAATGTGAGTAAAATTACAGTCTCAGGCCAAAACCTGTCTAAAGGAACTGAGAGGTGTGTTTATCAACTTCTTTATCACGTGTATAACTGCAAATGTAAAATGCACTGTATAATACATGGTTGCTGTCAAACAAGTGATAGGATGCGATGAGACAAAATGAGTAGCATATGACATTTCTTGCAACAACTTTCTACTTGATTTCCCGTAGTTACACTGTACATTACATAGTTTTACATGATCAAAGCTAAAGAATGTAATAGTTCTTTTTTTGGCTTGGAGCATGGCTTTGTAAGCCACGGTGTACCTTTTCATTATGTTAAATAATAGTTGGGTTCTGAGGAACAGGCCAGTTAAAGGTCTTCCACTTGTTCATATTACATCTTGTAACGGTATATACTTCATGCTAGTTTGTTGTTGGGCAAACTAAATTTTAATTGATGTCACAAGTAATTGCTACTTTCTGCCTGGTTTAACAACTGTCTACTGAACCGTTTCTAGTGCAGTTGCTTTTGCTCCACCATAGTCATTCTTTGACAACATACTAATATGCACAAAGGCAATAAGATGTGGTTTGTAACAGCCCTAAACTTGTCTATAGCACTTCTGATTTCTGTTCATTAGGACTTGAAGTTTGTTAACTCAACTCATTGGCTGTTAATTAACATAATACTTGATAGGAGTTAAAGAAGATCAGCTAATGAAAATTTGCGCTGAGGTGTCAACCGTATTAAAATTCAATTATAGTTCCTTCAGACTTTCAGCATTATGTGTTACCATAATGACAAATCTTCTGCTTTGATTAAATAAATTTTGAATAATGTTCAGGTTCTTTTTAACCATTTTGAATACTTTATTTTCTTTTTCTTATTATTCTTTCTTACTAAAATATACAAGGAAGACTTTTTTTTCCCTTTGTACATAGACCTTTTTTTCTATTGTGTATTTTGATGATTCGGTATTTGCAAGAGCATCACTGTTCCTTGAACAGTTCTGATACAAGTCTGGTGCCATCCAGTTTCTTGGTAGGTCAAATTTCTAGTCACTGAAAGTTAAGTTGCTGCCATATGATGATTTTCTGATTGGCTTTCTAGAATCAGAGTTCTGTGACTTAGCAACTGGATGTTTGCATCACAAAATTGTGGTCTATTTGTTTCTAATTATCAGTTAGGTTCTTAGGCTTATCTGAAGGGGCCAGGCCAGAAAAAGACTGTGGAGCCTTTAACTCCTGGCTATTGGTGAAGGGTTCCCTGTTCTGTGAACAGAGCATATTAGTTCCTGAGTACCAGTCTGTAACTTACCAGCATCTAAGTGTGCATGGGGAGTGCATTCACATCGTTATGAGTAGTTTTACCTGCTTGGTGGGAAGTCACATAGTCCTGGAACTTTTAGAAGAACTCCTTGAAATTGAATGAATATGGCTTTGTGGCCTCAGCGACCTGAACTTTGGATAGCATACTTTTTGGAAGGAACATACATTTTGACTACCTGTGCAGCATAATTATAACAATTCTTGGACACAGGCCATTGCTGCAAACCTGGTATGTCACAAGAAATCAGCCAGCATCCTGTAGAAAACAGTTACCAATGCAGCAGCAGTCTGTAATGAAGGACTGTAACAGCAATGCGGCGTGATAAAATTTGGTGGGGTTTGGGTTTGATTGTTTTGGGTTTTTTTCACTCAGGTCCTAAGAGCTTCCTCATGCTTCCACCCTCCTTACATGTGCATCTCTAGATGTGAAGCCTTTTGGCCTCCTGTGGGTCTGCCTTAACAGAGAACAGCAGATGGAGTGTGTCAGGTCAGAGCAGGAGCAATAGGCCTGATTCTTCCAGAGAGTAGCTAGATTTCTAAGCTAATTTTCAAGTCCTTAATGGTGTTTGTTAACAATACTTGGTCTTTTGGATGCTCTGTCCAATTTTAATAGTAAAAATACATAGGCAGTTTTATTTTATCCCTCTGTCATAAGAAAGAATAATTTAACGATTTCTTTATGTGGATATGAAGTATTTTTCCCATTTCTCCTGTTATTATTCTTATTCATAAGCTTCACAGGTGTGGAGGGAATTGCAAGGCAACTAAGGAGGCAATAATAAAAGTGCAGATGTGCTGGATATGATTCCTTAGCCTTTGTATCATTGAACCACAGCTCCAACTGGCTGCTCTGTTCAGAAGCTTAATTAGATCTCTTGCCCACAGACATCAGAGTAAGTCAACGTGGCATTGTTACTTCCCCATAAAGTTTGAAAATTATGAGAATAAATCCTGTGGCAGTGAGGTAAAGGTTCCTTTGCTGCAGTTACGTCAGGAAGTCATATGAGGAGGGAGAAGAAGGGGCAAGAGGAGAGGAAGTCCCTAGAAAATGTGACTTATGAGGCAGCTGTCTTTGTGTGGAGGAAGAAATTTGTGAAATCCAGGCCCAGAGAGTGGAAGAAGGTTCTGACTTTACATACACTCCCTCTTCTCCTATACATGTCTTCCAATTGATTATTTTCTTCAGTTTCTGGTGTTTCTATTGGAAGAACAGTAGGGTTCTTTGGTAAATGAATTGGGTCAGTATGCAAAGTGTCCTTTTTTTTTTTTTTAATAGTCCTAACACATCTGTTTTCATTTTGTTGTTTTTCAGTTATATCTTGTTGGAGGATCTTTTGGACTCCGTGAATTTGCTCAAATAAGATACGATGTCCACAAACTACATGGCAAGGTAGTTGGAGTGGTTTTCTTTTAATTTCATTTTGTGTATGTACTGTCTTCTAAAAGATTGCTAGAACAAGCAAACTATTGTTATTGGGGATTTGCCTTTCACCACTGGGCCCTGGGCTACAGCTGAGGCTCTTAAGCAGTGAGTAGTATAGGTAACAATAAAAGGGCTGACATGATAATGAATTCTTTTCATCATCTGTGGAACGGATCAACATAAATAATAGAAAAAATTTTGTTCCTTTGGCTGATTATAAGTGAATCTTGAGAAAGAAGCACATCTAGAAGGGGATTATTACAAAGAAATTGTGTCTGATTTAGACTAAGAAAACTGATATTTTAAAAGGTTCTGTTTTCAAACAATACTTGGCATTGAGTATATAATGTTAGATGTTTTTTGGGGCTTGGTTTTGAGTTAAGTGAGATAAGCAGATACTGTTAACATTGCGCTACATCCTGTTCTTTAAGCTTTGTGAAAGAAACAGGAGTTAGTCTTTACTCAGTACGTTGGAATGTACTATATGGAAGAAGACTATTTAAACAAAACCTTGTGAATGAGGGAAATAGCTTGCTTACTAGTGCTACTTACACCTCCAAGTGTGACACCAGTTCCAAATCGTATGTGAAGCAATCTGAAAGGAGCACGTCAGTTCAGCAGAAAGTAATGTTGGATTGCTTTCCCTAACTTTGTGATATGCAAGTCTGCCATTGAAATGCATATTTTCTGGTCTCAGTGCTGCTGATTTGCAGGTGTCATGAAGCTTTTTGAAAGACTATGCGGCATTTTATATAAAAAATCTTTATATAAGACTCTGGACACTGTGGCTTTCTACTGTGGTCTTTCTACATGTTTTGTCTTAGACTCTTGTTGTGGGCCATCTAAATTTCTTTAATCCTTCCTCATTGTTCCTTGTGTTGCATACCTAGCTGCGGCTGTTGAAGCACCATATGGTCCACTGCTGCTCAGTCCCATATTTGACGTAGCCCAGAAACAGAGGAGAGTAATCCTACAAATCTTTTTCCAGTGCTGTCTTCTGGGTAGTTATTTTCTATCAGTCCTGGGCTTTTAGGACCAGTTGGAGCCTTTAAGTTTTCTCCGACCAGATTGGGATCACAACAGGGGCAAAAATTTGCCTGTTGTGTTTCTGTCAGTTTTTTGGTCAGATTCATACTCAGTGAATTATATTTGACCTCCATGATCTGCACTGTGACCGCAGCCCAGTTACTGGAAAAAAAGCCGGTAATAGTTGTGCTCATTCAGATCCATGAGGCTCCTTGTCCCAGCATTTGTAATCAAGGGAAGCATCACTGAATTAGACAGTAGTACATGAAAGCTCTGAGGGGAAGCTACTACATCCTGGAGTTCTTAAGCTCTGAAAAGCTAAAAGAGGACATCTGGATTCTGCTCTAACCAGTATTACTTAAGGCTCCAGCATCTCTTTGGTGTTTTCTTTTTCTTTTCATTACGATTTTATTTAGGAATAAATGAAATTTAAATAAAGAACAATGCAGTATTGGCTGAGAACTAGCACACCAACTTTGGGCTCACTTGTAGACAGAGAAATCAAAGCAATGTTTTCCATTAATTTCTGGGTTTATGTCCATAAAAATAGAGTTAAGAACCATTCTAATTCATTAAATAAGTCAGTAAAAGAGATTAGAATGCATTTTAACTGAGAAAGAGAAACAAACCTAGTTTAAAATGTACATGAAACTCAGGAAAAGAACATTAATCTAAGTAATTTAAAAACACTATTAAAAATCCTAATGGTCATAATATCAGTTTAATTTGTCACTGGTTAAAATGTTTTTGTGTTGGAGTAGAGTATGCTTTTCTCAAATAATACACTTTGACTAGCATAAGTCCTTATCAGAACAGGGATGAGCTCTCCTTTTGGGGGGGTTGGGCAGTTATATGCAAATTATAATAGGCAATAAAATAAATAGGATTATTTTGTTACAGTTGCTCCTTTGAAATAATAACAATGTTTAATTAAATAACGCTTTTCATACAAGGAGCTCAAAAGACTTTGACAGAATTTAAATTAATTAAGCTTCATAGCCTTACTGTCAGAAAAGGCAGGATTATTATTTCCATTTTACTGCTGAAAAAATGGAGGTTGCAAAAAGTTAAGCAGCCCCTCCAATAGTAGGCTAAGATTTGTAATACCAGAGTGCCTATCTTCTTTGATCATGTTTTAAGGATGTGCGAACTATAGTATGCCCCCTTTTGTAAGCATGACTCCTAAACTTGTTTTCTTACTAGTTCAACTGCTAGATAGACAGAACTTAGGCAATCCTTTTGTGGTATATCTCTACTACATTTCAAATGCTAAACTATGATCCCTTCCCTTCAAAAGTATCTGTCCTTTTCCCTTTTCAATCTAACCATTCTCATTGTGCTGAGAGGGAAACCACATTAGTAGGCAAGTTCTCAGTTGACAGCGATGTTTCGAAGGAAGTGTAATAGTTGAACTCGTGTCTGTGTTTCAGTAACTAATGTGTTAACTGCCACTTTCTCTTTGAGTTCTTGTGGCTTGATGAGCCAAAGCTGTTAGTGATAATGCCTATGTTATTGCTGTCAAACTGTTTTTTGAAGAATGTTCCTTGATAAAGGAAATAAAATTCAAGAAAAAATGGTGGTTTGGACTTTTGAGGGTATATGGTTTGGTGGTGATGCATTGGGCTGGGGCTAGGATTAGGGTTGGGAAAGAGACAGAGCCTAGAGCTGTAGCCGGCATGGGACTGGGAAGGGGCTGCAAAAGGGATTCTGTACTCTTGTTCATTTGGGCCGTAGCTTGGGATCTTGGGCTGAAGCTCAGCTGATGTATAGGACAGAGAGACAGAGCCTAGAGCTGCAGCTGAAGAGGGGCTATTAGCATCTCAACAATGGATATTTTATCCATTTAGTAATCTTTGGAAATCAGGGCTTTGTATATGCCCATCTCTTGCAGAAGTGAAAAAACATTTTCGGTACACCTTAATTTACTCAGGATACCTAGATCATTCATATTCCCTCAGCACAATGAATGTTCTGCGTTTAAAGTGAACTTACGCTGAGACTCTTATTGATGTAAATGCCTGTTTATGCTAGTTGGAATTCTCCTGAAACTAATCAAGGTTTTCTCCATTATCTATTGTTGCCAAAACGTCCATTAATGGAGAAATCATTAGGTTAGATAATTGTTTCTTTTCTGGGAAGAATTTATGCAAATCAAAATTGGTTCTAGAAAACCAGGTATGCTTACGGGAAAATCATGTGGAATTAATGGAGAAGAAATGAGTAGGTTTGTATAGGCATCCTTCCAAACACCTTTATTCTCAAATGGAAAACTAGGCCCTTTCTTTGTCTTGCTTCTCATTGTGTGTGTAATTGAACAGAGATGCTTATTTAAGTTCTTTTACAGAAAATGTGACTTCTATTAAATATACAGTAAATATTTCCTTTCAACGACATAATAATAAATTAATTTTATTTACTATATGCCCATTGTTGTCATTTAAGGCACGGGAGAGACTTGCTGATTCAGATCTAATTTTGGATATTAGAATCTCGGACATGTGGAATGGTCTCTACTGTTGGCTGATAGTTACTGTAGAGGGTTGAAGAGAAGCAACATATTAACTACCTGGGAAAATCTAGGCTTTGAGCCCATCAGCAAACCATTTAGACTAATAAAATAGTTTGTAAACTCCAAAACAACTTTGTTGAAGAAGTATTGTTGTGGGGCGGGTTCTCAGAGTATGGGGAGGGGATAGGACTGAGCATGTTCTTCCAGGGTAACATGCGACAGAAGCACTTCCAGGAAAGCTAGAATCTCTAGGTCATTTTGTCAGAAAACAAAACATCAGTTAGCCTTTGAAGTCTGAAAATAGTTCCTGCTGTGGATTATGTATGACAGTGTTATTGTACTGACCTCTGTAGTGTTTACAAACTATGCAGATCCTGTTCACTTTTCCTTTGGCCTATGCAAAGTGAGTGCACCCCAAAAGTAGAATGCTAAGAAATGAGAATAATAGTGTTTTCTGCCTTACTGAGGCAGAAAGTAGAGGCAGTGAAGAGTCAAAATGACAGAAGTTCAATCTTTTCTCCTACATGAGTTTCACTCTTGAATCAGCTGTTGTGCATTAAAACATGTATGACCATTGTGTGGCACTCCAGGAGTTAAAATCCAAGTGAAAATGGAAATACTTGACCTGTTCTTTCAGAATGCCATCCTCTATAAGCAATAAAACTGTAAACCCAGAAAGAGTATAAAAGGAGTGATGGTGGTGGTGTGAAGCATACTCATTAGTAAGTGTGCTAGGAGCATAAAGCTTGCTTTATGCAGACTGAGTAGATTGCCTTTAAAATTTCTGTAAAGGGAATGGCAGTGTTTTGAGCTCCTTAGCTAATCTTTTTGACCAATTGACCGGCATGTAATCATGTCTCAGCCACAAGGCATTGCTTATAGACGCCTGCAAGGTGTTAGTATTGCCATTGTCAATTCTCATTTATTGCATTTACTTGGTGTCTTGAAGTCCTAACTCATGAAATGAAAGCTGATATCCTCACAGTTATATCATTTTATAATCCTAGACCTTGGAGTTGGTAAGAAGAGCCCATATGGTACGTAGAGGATTATCCTGGCAGTCTTGCTGTCCTTTGAAAAAAAAAAAAAAAAAAAAAAATGAGGAGTGGAAGAGAGAAGAAGGCTAATATGATCACTTATGACATCGACATTTTACTGGTTTATGGCTGTTCTCATAATTGGGCTTGATAGTGATTTAGTGTGTTGACTGGTTGGTTATACTCAGTATTACAGCTTTAGAACGTTGGTGGGCCCCTGGTGTTGTCCTTTAACATCGCATGTTGAAGCTCACAAGTGGGTGTCAGGGGACCCACAGCAGCATGCGATTTAAAGAACTTCCACTGATCTCATTGGAATTTTTATTTCCATCTTGTTCGGGTTCTTGCTTCGGTTCCCTCCTCTACCACAAAGCTCCTCTCTGCCTATGAGCAAGTCGCTGAATTTTAGTGAGTCTCACTTTCTCAATCTGTAAAAGGGGGATAATTAATACTGATCTACTTTACATAGGGAACAGGAAAGTTAATTAATTCAAATAGAAGGAATTATTTAAATTCAAATGAGCATTAAAAAAATATTTCCTCAGGTGAGATCCATTAATTCAAGTGTTTTGGGTCAGGTGAAATAGTTTAGGAGGAAACAGGAGCAGAGAACCGGCCAGTTTCCATGAGGCCTTTATGTCAGGGGAGAACATAACTGGCATTTGCCTCAGGAAGGTCCAGGAAATCAGTCCAGCATTTTCTCATTATTATAAGTGGATAGTTGAGAAGTAAGTGGTATCTGTCTATTAGAATGCTTTTGTATTGCTGTCGAAACATCACTCCGGTTCACAGAGATTCTGCAGTTTGTTTCAAACCACTGAGTTGAGATGGTGTTTAAATGAGGTTGCAACATCCACCCAAAAAAGGGAATAAATTTGTGAGTGACTGGACAAGACTATGCTGTGTTGCTGGCTGGCATGTTCATGTTGCTGCCATTATGTAAACTAGCTCAGATATGTCTACAGGAGTTGCACACATAGGCATGCCCTGAAGTATTACAACTAAAATTGTCTGTTGGTTATCACTTCTATTTTAGCTGCCGATGAACTCCACCTGGATAGGATTTCTGTTCCCCAGCAGAAATTTGGTTTGATTTTTTTTGGTTTGTAGTGTTGTTGGATTTATTTATTTTTTTTCTGAAAAAGAAGCATTACAGAATTAAATGCAATTTAGAAGGTTATTGTAAAATTAGTATGGTTTCTGAACAGTCTGTCATGTTTCTATATGTCACATCATTTTCTTCTTTTAAATAAGAATAAATAAATCTTCACCTTTCATATGAGGTGAAGATTTTAAAAGAAAATAACCTCTGAATATGTCTGTAGCATTTAAAAATACACAAATAATGCTATTTTTTACTTAGGGTTGTGGAATGTCAGCAGATTGTCCCCGTCATTAAACATATTGTGAGCTACTAGTGCTCGATAGAGCTGCTTTACTGCAAGCTGTCTTGTTTATCTTATTTGAGGACCTGCATCTGTGTGAGAAAACAGTATTTGCTCTATTTGCAAAGCTATCAAAGATACTAAGGATATTTACTGAGGTAGCAGACAGTATTGTAGCAGAATGTAAAGGTGTGTTTTTCAGTTTCTTCCCCCAAATTGTTCAATTGACTGAAAACAGCGAGGTGTTTTTATTCCAGTTCTTAATGGATAAGCATCCATGCTTGAAATCCTGTTACACCTTGGTGTTGCCAAAGATCTTAAGACTTACCCAAACTTGACTGACTTCACCATTTCAAGGAGTAATCTGGATAGGCCAAGCCACTGTGATTGGTCTGGACTGGCAAAGCCCATGGTGGTGTAGTGTGTTCTAATGACAACTAATGACTGACTTAACGCTATTGCTGCCAGCCCAGGTCGTTCCAGGCACTCGGTTATCTTCTGTGTTCTGCAGGCTTTCTGCTTGATTTTGCTCCAAATGGATTTAGACTCATCCTCTAGGCTTCCTGGTGTGCCAACAGCCCCTACCGATGCAAAGGTCAATTTAAATTAACACTGTTAGTACTCAAAATACTCTAAATGTTTTATTTGTATTATTAGAGTTAGGGAAGTGAAATTTAAACAGTCAGTATCTGCTCAGCTAAATCTAGATATGTGCTTGTGGTGCTGTGCATCAAGTCAGGGATTCATCTTGGTCATGTTTCCATTTTGTTAAATGAAATGCCTAGTTTGAGATAGCTATCCAGGCAGTCCATATAGATGATTTGAGAGAGAAATGCCCCCATAATATGTTTCATTCAATTTTAAAATAGATGCTTGAGAAATATGTTGTTCTCTTTTGACTGAAAAGTGGAGAGATTGGAGCTCAACACTTTATTGTTACCACATTTCAGTGAGCTGAGTACCATCCTTAAGTAAGTACATCCTTAGTGTATAAATATATTTATATTTAATTTGACTAGTGAATGGACGGTGAGATAAACCTCTGCCTAACTTCAGGTGCAGACGAGTTAGGTTTTGTGTCTGAGGTATTTTGTGATTCTGGAGAGTTTCCTCCATGATTTCGTAGGATGTTGTGTTAAAAACATTCTATTTGATTTGAGTGTGAACAAAATCAGAATATCTTTAATTAGTGTCTGGTGGAATTTTTTGGATGGAAAAGATATCCTTTCTAAACTTGTCAGCAAGGGAATGTGGAATCATTTTAGCGTCTGTCACTGAACGTGGAAGAATAATGAAGTCTTCTCATCTAGCATTTTAGGATTTATTTATTTATAAATGCGTCTTCATACGTTTAATTGGTTTCAGTAAGCTAATTACACAAGCACAGTGTGGCAAGGGATTGATGTTGGTGATTATTGTTTTCTTTTTTTTTCCTTAAGCAGGTCAGGTTGGCCTGAGTCTCAAGCGTAATGAAGACAAACTTTGGCTAATTTCCTTGTATAAGTAGATTTAGTTGATTTTCAAAGACTAAATTCATTAATGAGCTTGGCCTTAGGTCCTCCAAAAATTAAGAAAATAATACACTGAAATTTTGTTTGGCGCTTTAGAGAATGCGAGAGGCATACGTTTATGATTGCTTATAGGAGAAAAAAAAGGATCTTTGTCAGTCATTTATCTTTATGTAATGAAGCACATTTTACTAAATTAAAGCAGACCTTGCTTTCAAGCATGGCCTGCTTAGTGGAGGGTTTTAGAATCGGATGTTAAGTGAGGCAGCCTGGCTTCTGATTGATGGCTAAGCAGGTGCCCTTATAGTGCCTTTGTTTCTGTTGGCAGGGGGAATTTGGAACTTGTTACATCTTTTGACCGTGGTTCAGAATCATCCAAGGTAGTAATTTCAGTCCTGCAATATGGCACAGAAATGAAAGGGTAGCAGAGCTTTTCATACTCTGTATTGTGGTGGTACCAGATGTTCAGATGTCAGTTTTCTTTCTTGTTTCAGTTCAGTCCAGAGGGATTATATGGAAATGAGCTCTTTATCCATGCTATTCTTGAAGATTTTGAGGTTCAGCTGCTAGTGTTGGGTTCATGTTTTTGCATTGATTTCAGCAAAAGCTAATCCATTGTGCCTGAGCTTAGATGACTGCCCTGCTTTGTCTCTAAACAGCTGCTTACTGAATTTGCTATGATACCAGACAGAGATGTATGTTTTTATTTTTCAGACATCATTTCAGTTTAGTACATTAAATGCCATTTTTCTGTAAAAGGCAAATACAGAGTCAGTCAGGGATTCATTAAGATTTTTGTTGCCCCATTCTGAGGCTGACACTGTGTATATGCTTTTCAATGGTTTCCAGTGATTGAATACACCTAGACCTACTGCTTCTTGTCACCACAAACAGCTTAAAGCACTGTAGGACAACCTGGAGATAAGGTATTGCCCATACCTGCCTTTTCATACCATCTTGTATCAAGTTGGAAAAAAAAAAGAGACGAATGTCATCTAGCGTGTTCTGATAAAACCAGTAAACCTGTCAATGCCAGAAGACTTCTATTAATAACCTGAAACAGGTATGGGCTCTCAAAATAACAATATGGTTGTTAAAAGTTGTGACAGTCTCATTAAATCTGGATGTGATGATGTTAATAATAGTAATATAGAGATTATTTTGGTAATATGTGGGTTCACTGATGAAAAATTAAAGCTCTACTGATTTTTAACTTTGAAATATCTGTTTTATAAGTGAATATTTAGTTTCAGTCTTGTAATACTGTGCTAGCATAATTTTTTTGGCAATGAATATGAAAATGTATTGTTAATGATACTGTGTTTGTCCAGAGACCATAAATAAATATTCAGGGTTTCCATGGTAAAGGGTTTCACTGAATCCTTGTCAAACTTCATAAGTTGTTTTGTTTTTTGTTTTTTTTTTTTAATGAAGAAAAGCCTTTACCTATCAGTTTCCATGTATGCAGTGGTTACTACTACTGTAGAAATTGCAGGGGGTTTCTGCCATTCATGCTAGGATGTTGTGCTATATCCTGTGTGTAAGGACACATTAATAAACATCAATGAATCAAAAATTGCATGTCTCTGAGAGGCAGAGGGGTCTTGTGTCTTTTATAAAGATTGGAAAAATTGACTTAAAGTTTCAGGGGCTTAATACCTGTGTAGATCTAAAGTTTTGATTCTTAAAACTTCCATTCTGTGGCTACCTGGATGCATATCGCTTTTGGAATGAAGATCCTTTAGGTACCTAAAATTCTGCTTTTGGACAAGCTCTCTAGTACAATAGTTTTCATGGTGCTGCATATCTTGGCATCTATTAAATATATAGAAAATCTTCTAGGCTTCATTAAATAGATGTTCCTCAATCTGTGTTAGCTGAGATGTGAGCACTGCTAAGTGAGCTGTTGAGTACAACTTGTGAGCCCTCACACAAAAAGGCTGTAGAAGTTGAGATGCTGCTCCCTGTGACCTGCTGGTTCAGCCAGAGGGCAGGTATCCAGGACGTGGATGAGAGTTTCATGGCACATCTCCTTTCTCTGGGAAACATGCAGTAACCATAAACTTGTAGATTGCCTGGAGCTGAAGGCATTATCAGCTTTCCTTTTTACAACAAATCTCTGTACGGAATAGTTAAGAAATCGGAAGAATGAGGGAGAAAATGTGGTTGTGACCTAGGGTTTAGATTATATATGTGAAGTGGGGGAAACCTGGTTTTTAATTCCTATGTCATTTGGAATTTCTGTATTTTTATCAAATGAGTATTCCATATTAAACATCTTGAATCTGCCCCCCCTTTTCTCAGGGCATTGTTCTTTCTCTGAAATGAGGGATTTGTTCTTTTTCTTTAAAATAAGCAAACAAAACCTGGGCCTCTTCACTCTGAGATGGCTAAAGACGTCTAGGTTAGTTAGGCTAAATCTTAACTGGAAGGAGGTATCTCCTCGAATCTCAGCATAAGTTGTCTAGTACTTACAAACTCTTCAGCCTTTCCTCTCATCTGTAGTTACTGCTGCTCTAATTGCTACCCACTGTGTATCACCTTTCTAAGCATATAAGTCTTCTCTTGTTTTATTTTTTTTTGGATTCCAGAAGTCTAATTCAGGCTATGGATTTTGCTACACAACCAGGTGCTGGATCCCTGTAAATCTAGTTCTGAATCTTCAGATGTGTGTACTAGTAAATCAACGTGGTGGCCCTTTGTATTGTTCCAACCTTCTCATAAGCATAGGCAAGTTGTGGATGCACGTAGAAGATTGCCTTAGAGTGAGTGCTTTATGTGAGGGCTCTCGTATTTTTGTCCAGGAAATTCAGGACAGAATTTGGATCCTGTCTAGCATGTCTTACTCGAGAGTACTCAGTAAAGGGAGCATGCTAGGTATGTTCTGCACACAAAGTAGCTCTTTGTTCGGATGCACAAAAGTCATGGTGGGTATATATTGTCCTGGATTTCCAAGCATCAAGCAGCCACATTAGAGCTACCACCTGACTATGCTGCCCAGGATCTGGAAATTCCAGGCAAATGGCCAAATTTGTCTTTGGCCAAAAAAAATTTGCCAGGACAGGATTTCTGCGTGGAAAAAAAAGGGCTGTGTCTGGAGAAATCTGGACATCTGGCAGCTTTACTTCAGATTATTGAGCTTCTCTGTGACGTAATACAAAATAGAGTGGAAGTATTAAGAGTTCCTTGTTTTAAACAGAAGCCATTTTTCCATTTCATAATTCTTGATGGTGTTTCTGTTGTCAAGATTAGATTCAGATGAAGAGAAGGTTATTAACTGGAGAAACTCATTTTGATGCCATTGCAAGTGGAACTAATTTCAGTACATAAAATCTTGATAGCTTTCAGATTTTTACATTTTATATACTACCAAGAATTCTGTTTAGTTGCTTTAAATCCTGTCACATTGCCACAATTAATTACTAGTATTTTTGCCTTGCAATTGAAGTGATTACAAGTGTATAATTTAGCTTCAGGCAGCTTTTAGCCAAAACATAATTTAATATCCAGCTGTTTTTCCCCTCACCTCCCTCAAGTGCCAGAAAACATCTAGCATTCCAGACTCATCTTGTGAAGCCAATAGCCATGGTGTCAGCAGATTGAAGCTCAAACAAAAGTACTGGGATCCCAGTCTCTACATCAGGATGTTCTGCACTGCTGGACTTGTAGATCATTACAGTTTTTACCAAGAAAATGTTGAAAACCCTTTGCCCATGAATGTTTCCATTTTAAGTGTGATCTCTGTCTAAATGGACCTTCCCTTTCTTCTCCTTTGTGTTTTGAGGCTGGGAAGACCCAAGTCAATCGGTTCTGTTGCAAACTATAGCTATGCGGCAGTCTGAAAAAGCAGAGCCCAAACTCGTATCTGGAGTACAACTAATGAGAGGGGAAAATGCATAATCTGTCTCTCTTCAAATAACTGTCACTGCAGAAAGCATTTATAGATTTGCTTGTAATTCAGTAGGTGATATATTTTCCCCAGAGTCAGCACTGAACCTCCTGTATGTTGTGTCAGGCCGTGCTTAACTGCCTTTTTTTTGATGAGGCATAAAAATGAGACTTTGCCTTTAGAACCTTAATGAGTGCTGAAATTAATGTTGTAGCTGGTACAACATCATGTCTTGCCTCCCTGGAGCACAGCTCAAGGAGGGTAGAAGGTACCTGAGATTGTATGTTGTCCCTGTGCGAGTAGACAGGCAGCTATGGGGTCAGGAATTCACAAGCTCTCCCTAACAGTCCCTCCACCTCTGCACCCTCAAAGACTATGTGTGCTCTTCATAAAGCCTACCAAGCGTAAGGTCTGGGATGATTCAGAGCAGGAGACTAATTTAGGTACCCCCAGAGGAACATCTCTTTCTTCATTGATTACAGAGAGAATGTAGGAGTACAGGCTTTTGGGATACTGCATAGAGAAGAGAGATGACTTGTCTTATTATTATCTAAAATGTATGAATTAAAATATTTTGCATTCATAATTCCCACTGAATTTAGTAGAATTGTTTTGTTAATGTTGGATGTTTAGCCCTTATAAATACATCTGGCATAATAGGAAAACAGTAACCTTGCTACTCATGTTTTAAATTAAATTACGCCAGATCGTATTGTTATAACTTTCTCTAATGTTCCCATCAGGATGTCCAAGCCTTTGGCAGGTAAACATGTTATTTATTAAAAATAGCGGCAAAATATCTTTCAGAAGAAAACAGTGCACCATGTACAAATGTGTTGCAAATTCTAGTACTCTAAAATATAGGTAATTTGGAAGACGAAAAGTTTTCTGTAAATGCTAAGTATTAGAATAGGCTTTTTCTTCTTACTGTAAAACTTCACTAGATGTCAGTGTGGAAAGTATTTTTACTTAAATGCTATGTGAACTGTAGAATGAGAAGTGTTAATTCTTTTAACACATGCGGATTTAACATGACAGTTATGAGAATTTGGTAGTTGGGAAGTTGCTCAATATGTAATTTCTTTGTAGAAATGCAGTTTCACAACAATAAAAGCAATTTTGATAGGTTCCCACTGAATTCTGAAAATTCAGTTCACAGACAAAGTCAAGATTTGTTTTACTACTTACAGAAAGTGTTGAGATTTATCTTATAAATCAAAATGATGTTTTAAAACAAAAACAATTTTTAGGGTTAAAAAAGCAGACTTTTTGGTTTCGTTTTATATTGTTGATTATTTTGAGTCAGCAAAAAATTTAATATATGTTTTCTTGCTGTTGGTTTGTGAAAACTGGACCTGTTTGGATGAGGGTAGCACGTATATTTTCACATGGCTCAAGACAGAGCCCTGGGCATTAACTTACGCATTTAGAAAAGAAAAAAATGCATATATATTTATATATGTTTAAGTTTGATTAAGGAAAGCATTCCTAATCTGTAAGTGTACTTTTGCATTCTTTTAACTGTATTATGTTTTTATATGACATTTGAGGAAGCAGACTAGCTCTGTTGCATGAGAAGGTTGGTTGGTTGGGGTGTTCTGGGTTTGTGGGTTTTGGGTGGTTTTTGTTGGTTTTTTTGAAGCTTCAGTGCTTTTATTGAAGCTTTAAGGTTTGGTCTCCTATGAGATAGTTAGACTTTTCCCTTTAAATGAATTCTTTTGTGTTTCTGAAATGATAGACCAAGCAAAAGATAGTAGTTTAGATATTGTATGGTGTTTTTTTGCCTAAATACTGCAATAAATAAATATGTGAGTCCTTACATATACCTTAGGTGTCCTTTCAGTAGCATGTCCGTTACTCTCAGAAAGTTGGCGCAGATGAACCAATTAACCCTATAATTTGGATACAGCAAATCATTCTTTTGTAAATATTCAAGAACTCTAATAAGAGTTCTTTTTGTATTTACGCAACTTTTATTAAAGTAAAAGCTTTTGCTTTTGCCAATAAAGATCACATGATTCTGAATGCAGGAGTTCAACATTTTTCATATTAGAACTGGACTTTCCTTTGGCATACCTTGGTTAATGCTGTACTAATAGTAACTAAATAACATGGTGATGGGTTAACTGAAATATGCAGAAAGCGCGTTTGAAAAAGTAACTGTCAAATATATATATTAACAGCAGACACATTGTAAAGAATTTCGGGAGGTTTGTTAAAACATTGCAAAGACCTTTCATGTAAGTTAAGGTATGATGAAACTGATATTTAAGAACTTAAAATCTTTTAGTAGATTTCATTAATTTTTCATAAATTATTCCCACACATTGACAAGAAGAAAAGGACATTTTTTTAAGTACTGATTTAAGTAACATTTCCTTTTTCTGAACCGATACCTTAAGGGTGTTTAGTTTATGTCCTGTACTTCACGATGTTTAAGTGGCTGTAACAGGAAAGGTGTAGCATACTAAAGAGGCTTTACAAAGGCACCTTGAGAAATTGTTTTTAATGTTTTTAAAATAGGCGACTTATTCCTCTTGCTGTCAATGTTTTATGATGGCTGACTCAGTAAGTTCTGCAACTCTTGTTCCAGTCTAAGAATCTTTTTTTGTGACCAGCAGTCCACATTTTGGCCCACAGGAAAGAACGTGCTATTGCCTCGCTTTTCAACCCTTTCTGTGATGATAAATAAATGCATTAAATCCTGTGATAGTAAATCAGGCTGAACCACTCTTGTCTTTCTTGTGTGGTTTACACCATGGATCTTCAGCATGGTCTATCCATTTTACCTGGGAGGTCTTACACTTTTGATTCTTGATTGGAAGAAAGTAAAAAGGAACTTTGGGAAAAACTGCACGGAATACTTAGCAAGTCCCTCCCTTTGCACTGTTGAATTGCAGGGAAACCAAGATGTGGCAAAGCCCAGGAATGCCAGCTTTGAGATCCTGTATTGGAGAGCTCTGCATTTAAGGTGAGAGGTGTGATTGGGTCTGTACTTAGAAATGGTTCATCTTTGTGCACGCAGCAAAATTTGCTTTTCCTTGCACGGACCTTTCAAAAACACCACGGGTCTTCCTGTGTTCCGGACTTGTGGTGGTTTTTTTGCTATTGGAATATTTTATTTTATACTGGAACAGTTTTTGCACTGAATTTTACTGTGAAATGAAATTTATGCTAGCATACTCAGAGCCAAGGTTTAAAGCACTAATTTATGTTTTATAAATCAAATAAATAAATGTGCACCTGCAATCAAGCTGGATGCAAAAGCATACAAATCATTGATTAAATACTTGAGTACTTTCTTCTCGGAACTGAAAGCTATAGAACTCTTGTTAGTTTTGATGACCTTATATATGAGAAATCTAGATTGCTTAAGTGCTTGCTGAAGTATGGGATGGTTTGGTCATCATATTAGCCTTTAACTTAATTGCATTTCCCATGCATTATGATGTGAAAATGCATGGTCAAGAGTTTGGGATTGTAGGTCCTTTTTTGACCCATCTGGAAGCAAGTTGGATTGGATTTTGAGAGATCGCTGGTGCACCATGTACTGTAACTCTGGGAACTGCTGCTATAATAACATTTTATATTGCTCCTTTGGAAATGTCTGCATTGATATCTGTCAGAGGCTGGATGAAATATTTTTTTGTTTAACTGTCTGTATTCTATGCAGATCTTAGGAAAGAGTCAAAGGACACAAAGCCAGGTTTTGCATCTAGTCTCGGCTGTCTCCCTAGTGTTCAGAAGCATTCCTATCCAAGCGTATGCAGTAGCCTTACCTAACTGTTTTTCATGTATTAGATATTATAAATAATGTAGTTAAAGCATGTTGTGAATGAAGTTGCACAAAATGGTATGTTTTGCCTTGCACTTCTCTGTTACTAAAGACTGTAAGCCAAAGAGTTTGGCATAAGTACAACTTTTATTGTACTTTACAACCTTTACAAGCTTTGTTCCTTTAATTCCTTAAGTAGAACGGCACTCAGCTTGGCTGTAGTTTACGCTGCACTTCCTGAGTCCTGGGATTTATCCTCTCTTGTCTGCAGCTTCTCACTCTGCTCATAAACCACAATTTGGAATATTTATGACACAGTCTTTTGTAACAGTTTATGGGAGTCTTTTATTCTCAAGGAAGATTAAAGTTGACTGATCCATGCAAGATTGCTGATTTTCCGTTTAGAAGAGTTGAGCATATAAGTGTTTTCAAAGAAGATATTCAGTTGGAAGAGCCAGAACTGGTGGTTCTGGTTTACTCTAAGTTTAAAAAATGGGTGGGGAGAACAAAGTGAAGAATTTTGTATGAACAGTCATTTTGTGGATTCTCTGTATTGTGGATACTGTGCCCCATGTATTTATGCTGCTGTGAGCAGATAAAAAAAACATTCAAGCCATCATCCTTCACCATTTCCAAAGTAAAAGCTGAAATTTTTCTCAGTGGGATATTATTTTGTGGAGGATAGGGTAGGAAAGGATATTCATGTTTTAGTAAAAATAACTAACTAGTTTTAGGGTAGAAACATCTTTTACCACCTTCTGGAAATGCTTGCTAGAGGGGAAGTTTTGTAAGACTTTGGCATACAAATATTTGATCAGTACATGCCAATCTCTGAACACAAGTATACAACTTACTGCACTGACTTATGTGAGAGGAGACTGTTAAAAGCACAGTCCTCTTCTCATGCCATGGTTGTCTCCTGGCAGTTTCCTTGTGTAGTAATTGAACCCTTAATTTTAGAAGGTGTAATATATTCGAGACTTGGTTTGCGCTAAAACCCATGGCCACAAATAGTAAGTGGACAAATAAATAATAATAGTTATAGCTGAGAGAGAGACTGCATGTGAAAGTGGGCTATTTAAATTACAGATCCAGGCATACGTGTATTTTGGATGACTGGGATGCTACCCTGAAAATTAGAACGGGAATCAGCTTGGTCCTCCTCTCTGAATGCTGGAGCAGGAGTGACACTGTTAATCTGCTTTATATTCCTGTGTTTAGTAGAATCATAGAATGGTTTGGGTTGGAAAGGACCTTTAAAGGTCATCTAGTCCAAAGCCCCTGCGATGAGCAGGGACAACTTCAACTAGGTCAGGTTGCTCAGAGCCCTGTCCAACCTGACCTTGGATGTTTCCAGGGGTGGGGCGTCTACTACCTCTCTGGGCAACCTGTTCCAGTGTTTTACCATCCTCATTGCAAAAAAATTCTTCCTTATATCTAGTCTAAATCTTCCCTCTTTTAGTTTAAAACCATTACCCCTTGTCCTATCGCACTGTCCCTGATAAAAATTTTGTCCCCATCTTTTCTGTAGGCCCCCTTTAAGTACTGGAAGGCTGCAATCAGGTCTCCCTGAAGCCTTCTCTTCTCCAGGCTGAAGAACCCCAACTCTCTCAGCCTGTCTTCACAGGAGAGGTGCTCCATCACTCTGAACATCAAAAGGGGATAGTGATGGTGTTCTTTGGGTTCCTTTGTGGAAGAGATGTCCTTTCCCTATCCTGGAGGTAAACTTACTGACATTGACAAATTTCGCAGTTGCTCTCTGTCTGTATTATTTGTTTCTGAGCCGAAATGAACTGTGGTCACTGAAGATCAGCGCAAACTTGTTAGCTAGAGAATTTTTTTAGTAGCAGCACATTTAGGTTTAGAACTGTGCCAGGAATATTTGTGTCACAAACAAAAATTTCCTTTTACTGAAAAGAGTGTAGAGAGGCCAACAGTTTATCACAGTGCACTGTTGGAGTCCCTGGTTTGGTAGAGGCTGCAAGCACCAGGTGTTCTTGTTTTGCTCTGAAGTGATGCCCCTTGTCTGCACCCTGAGGTGCACCTTTTTTCCAGCCAGAAATTCTGTCCAGGTTCTAATTGAAAAACTGAAATGTCAGCCTTAAAAAGAGAAGTGGCAGCCTGGTTTTGAAAGGATTTTAGGTACTTACAGCCTCAAATAGCTACCTGCGAAGATTTCTAAGAATAATTTTCTGCTTAACCCCTATTACTTTTAGCCACCTAAGAATAGTTTTTAAGTCTGTATCTTTGGGAACCTTTTGAAGTTTAGTAAGGGTAAATCTGAAGGAACAGCGGAGTGTGAAATGGGACAAAATTCTAATTTGAAAACTTTGTTCTTAGACCTTTTTTGAGGTTTGTCTATATACCTGCCTTTGCACTTTGAATTGATGTACTATGAAATAAGCATTAATTTTTGCTGCAAGTGCTACATAGGAAAAAAACCAACAATGCCTCAGAATAAAAAAAGTAAAGCCTTGAAAAATTATATTTACAATATTGGTTTTGAAGCCTTGCAGACAGGTTCTTATGAAAGCTGCCTGAATAGTCGCATCAAATATTTCAATAGTTTTTCAGTAAGAATTTAATGTGAAGTTATGCTGTAATTAGAAGTCCACACATCTTTTAATTCCATATTTAGAGACAAAGCTTGAATTTAAATGGATCTTAAATCTGAGATTTAGCCTGACAAGAAGGAGTCCTGTAGTGTAAAGGGATATTGTCTTCTGTTCCTTCCTGCCTTCTAAATAATGGTACAGAGCACACTGCCAGGCCATTATGGCATTTGGGCTTTGTCTGCTTCCCCCATCATATTTACTAATAGGGATTTGTATTCATAATTGAGCTGATGATTCATTTGCCAGTACATAGCTGAATACTTTTAGCTCATTTGGCAGTATGTGTGTTGGCGTAGCAGTCATCATGGACGCGAAATGTATGTGTTTGTATTTGGATCTTGTGGCAGATGTGTAATATAAAGGAGCTACGGCTTTGGCAAGGCCACTTTCCTGACTCTGCCCACATTTTAACTGTTCCCTGGTTATGATCTGTGATTGTGGCTCACATTGATGTTTATCTGCCCTTTCAGAGTAAAAATACATGTTCGGTTTTCCTTTTTTTTTGTTCTTGTGATGTCGCAAAGATAGTGCAGCATGGTACAAACACTGTGGAAACAGAACTTTATAATATACTTTTTCTCAACTGCCATATTGCTTCTGAAAACAATTTGTAACCTGTCTGTTTCCATTTGGCAACTGAAAAGCAAGGGTTTGCAATGAAGGCTTTAGAAAGTGCAGATGACTCAATTTCTGTGCAGAGTCAAGTATGTTTAAATTATTCTATGTGGGTAAGTGTGTAGGGAACAAAAAAGGGAAAGAGATGATGAAATACATACTTGCTCCGTTCTTTTTTTTGTGTGACTTTGAGCAAAATAACATGTTCTGCAGAGTGGACTTAAGTCTTTCATATGCCTATATGTTAAATATTAAGAGCTTGCCAAGATGTGTGTATAGTGTGCCCTCAAAACAGGGTTTAAACAGTCTTCTTTGGTAAGTTAATTTGCTGACTAAAACTTCTGCTTCTGAAGAAGGAGTATGTATTGGGTTTGCATGGAAAGGTTTTGGTAGCAGAGAAGCTACAGGGTGGTTTCTGTGAGAAGCTGCTAGAAGCTTCCCCTGTATCTGACATAGCCAAAGCCAGCCGGCTACAAGAGGGACCCGCCACTGGCCAAGGCTGACCCCATCAGCGACAGTGGTGGTGCCTTTGTGAGAACATATTTAAGAAGGAGAAAAAGTTACTGTGCAACAGCAATTGCAACCGGAGAGAGGAGTGAGAATATGTGACAGAAACTACTCTGCAGACACCAAGGTCAGTGAAGAAGGAGGGGAGGAGGTGCTTCAGGCGCTGGAGCAGAGATTCCCCTGCAGCCCGTGGTGAAGACCATGGTGAGGCAGGCTGTCCCCCTGCAGCCCGTGGAGGTCCACAGTGGAGCAGCTATCCACCTGCAGCCTGTGGAGGACCCCATGCCAGAGCAGGTGGATGCTCGAAGGAGACTGACTCCATGGGAAGCCTTCACTGGAGCAGGCTCCTGGCAGGACCTGTGGCCCTGTGGAGAGAGTAGCCCACACTGGAGCAGGTTTGCTGGCAGGACTTGTCACCCTGTGGGGGACCCACGTTGGAGCAGTCTGTTCCTGAAGGACTGCATCCCATGGAAGGGACGCATGCTGGAGTAGTTCATGAAGAACTGTAGCCTGTGGGAGGGACTCACGTTAGAGAAGTTTGTGGAGAACTGTGTCCCATGAGAGGGACCCCATGCTGGAGCAGGGGAAGAGTGTGAGGAGTCCTCCCCCTGAAGAGGAAGGAGCAGTAGAGACAACATGTGATGAACTGACTGCAACCCCCATTCTCCATCCCCCTGTGCCGCTCGGGGGGAGGAGGTTGAGAATTCCGGAGTAGAGTTGAGCCCTGGAGAAAGGAGGGGTGTGAGGAAGGTGTTTTAAGATTTGGGTTTTATTTTCTCATTATCCTCTTCTGATATGATTGGCAATAAATTAAATTAATTTTTCCCCAAGTTGTGTCTGGTTTTGCCCATAATAGTAATTGGTGAGTGATCTTCCTTTCCTTAACTCAACCCACGAGCCTTTTATTATATTCTCTCTCCCCTGCCCAGCTGGGGAAGGGAAGTGATAGAGCGGCTTTGGTGGGCACCTGTTGTCCAGCCAGGGTCAACCCACCACAGAATTTCTCTTCATTTCTTATCTACAGGATAACTTTTTTTCCTGAGAAATTTCAGCTAGCCTCCTTCATTTTGGCATTTTTGTCAATATTAAATCTATAGCATCAAACAGTTATGAGTATTGGGATGCTGTGTCTCATTTTTAGCTAGTCCCTTTGTGCAGGCAGAGGAGAATGAATACACAAGGAAGTCTGAGGACTGAGGGGCCTGAAGGGGAGGAGAAGCAACAGTAACTTCACTGCTTGTTTTGCTTTGCCTTGCACAAGTGTGGCCATGCAAACACCACACATTAAAAAAACCACACTAAAAATTGCTAAAATAAAACTTGATAATGGGGATATTGAGCTGTCTTTGTAAGTTAAATTCTGGCTGGGTTAATTAAGTAAAAATGCTGCTCCAACCATGTTATCTTGGGTGCCTTATTATTAAATGAAGGGAAGACATAGGAGGAAATAAAACTCTTGTTTCTTTACTTGCTGGAGCATGTTTCCCCTTGTCCATATGTGTATTGTGAGAACACCAAGTATAACAAATAGCGTTTGCATTTAGTTCTGAATACAGTGAGGTCCATGATCACTCTTATCTCTGCGAAAGCAAGCTCCAAAGCCCGTGTGGCTGCCCAAAGAGTTCACATTTCTGCACGTGTGATGGATGGGTTCGTTGTTCTAATGAAGCATGGCAGTTGCTGGAGGTCGTGGTCACAGAAGGAGAGGCAATCCATCTTTAACAAGGGGCAGTTCTATGGAGGCCTTGAATGCCAAGGCAGGGATGTAGAATTTCGTTTATCATTTGATGTAGAGGGCCAGTGCAGAGACAGTACCTTGTTTTACGAGGTGAGTTTGTTTTATTTTTTTATTAGAAAGAAGGTGGGAGCTGTATCCTGCACAAACTTTAACCATTTTAGATGTTTTGGCTTAGTTCCCAAGTGTAATGGGTCCGGAGGTTCCAAATGCATATATTTCTGTGGCCAGATCTCTGATCAGATAGGGAAATCTGGCCATGCAGAGGTGGTGTTAGACTTGCCTGTCTGAGCATCCTTAGGAACTGAGGCCTCACAGGCTTCATACTGACTAGCAGGCAGTGTCTGTAATCAAGGGGAACATGATGGCCTGGGGAAATTCTTCAGAGCAATCCCCATCAATACAGATAGTAAGTGTCTATTTAAAGTACCTCTGAGAATTAGGAGCTTGTGTTGGGGCAGACTCTGAAGGTGGATCTTCTCATCGACCAGGCAAACTCTATAACTTGTGTTCCCTCCTTTTTCTTTTCTAGACTGCTTATAGACATTCGAGATTGGTTGTGATGAGGGTAACTGAGCCCTTTTCATTCAGATCAAGAAGAAGCAAATTAAGAATAACAACTTTTCTTCACTGAACTAGTCATAGTTGGACTAGTGTACTATGAATGTAGAGCTAAACACATTACCAGTCTCCTGTTTGTTTAACACTGGTTGTATTTAAGGTCGAGAAACGAGAATGTTTTCTCATGGTAGATTTATTTGATGTTTTAATTGATTAGCCTAAAGACTGTGTCTGAATACTGCATATGTGGCTGATGTCTGTTTGAGGAGAACATAAAACACTTTCTCTAAGCATGAAGAATGCTAATTATCTTTTTCCCCTTTGCTTCTACTCTTAAGCCTGTGGGAGACAGATGCAAAGGGAGGGATGAACATAACTTCTTCTGGGCTCAGATGTTAAAATGTGGAACACATCTGCTGTGCTTCACTGACATTTCTGTTCTTAGATTTGATCTTTGAACAAAATTCTCTGAAAGGTGTCAGGAATCACCAGCATTGTCAGTACAGAATCAAAACTAGGAAAGAGCCGTGTTCACCAGAAAATTGGAAGTTTGATTCATCCTTAGACTTTGAAAACCAGAATATATTGTATACCTATTCACTGAACATAACAGTCAGCAGTAAAATATATAACGTGATCACAATTTTCTCTTTCTTGGTCTTTCTTGTTTCCTATGTTTAAGGCTTTGGTTAGTTTGACAGTTTCAAACTAAACAGTTACAGATTTAAGTATCTAAGGTAATGCAAGTGCAGGGCTAGTTACAAATGTGCTTCCTTTTTGATTTGAAAAGTTTTGCTGTTGACCTGTCTCTTTTCAGCTCAATTCTTGTACTGTGTTCATCATCCTGGTATCTGAACAAACAGCACACAAACTTATTTGGAGGAGAGGAGGATTTGCATGTACCAATATTTAGTTTATGTGGGGTCAAGATTTCTTTAAAAAAATAATTCTTAAAAGCAAAGATTTTTGCTGTATTTTTGTTTGTCTTGCAGGTTGATCCAGCTTTGAAAGAAAAATTAAAACAGAACACTGTGACACTGGAATCTGAATATGAGGTAAAATAAATTTTGTTGCTTGGGGCTTATAACCTTGACTAACCTTGATTACCCTGGCCGCTGGTGGGTTGTATCTGTCCCTAACTAAAATTAGATCAGCCATCTGCCTTTGACTCGTTCATGTCCAATAAAAACAAGGTTTTATGTAAAGAAAGGTTTTTGAACATAGAGTGCTTCTTTCTGAACACAGGTTTACTTTGATGTCCAGGTGCCAAGTACAGTGATACAAATAAATTCCACTATTTCTGTGGTTAACCTAGTCTATAAATGTAGAGCTGATGTTGGTTTTAAACAGAATGTGTATATGTCAACACTTCTACTGCATGAGTTTTGATGATCTTTAGACCAAATTACAGAACAATGTGCTTGACGAGCTTTCTGTTATTTCTTGCTTCTGAAAATTACGTGTATCTTTCAAACAACTGCTGTTCCTTTTTTGCTATTTCAGAGAATTTTATAGAAAAATATTTCACTCTTTTCTCAACAATGCATTTTCTTCAAATATTACTGAGCTCCACAATGGCTGTTTTGGCCAATTTAATATCCAGAGTTTCATAAATCTTCATGCTTGCAAAAAGCCATGTTAGGAAAACTGGAAAAAGCCTCCCTGTATCCAGAACAAAGGGTAAAGCTATTTAAGATAATTTTTAGTGTTTTAAAATGACTTGTATCAAAGGTCCAGCTAACACTTCATCTTTCTCTGTGGTCTTTATGCTGAACAGAGGTTTTCTTTTTCTTCCCATACCACATTCCTGTCACAACAAGCCTTTGAAGAGCTTGATTGTACCTGTAGCTCTCATACTTAGGTGTCCAAAAGGCAGTACATGGTCTTGCTAATAAAACCTTCCTATTATATTACTCTTTTGTGATTTGTCTGAAATAAAAATAAAACTTACCTTTTGTATTTTTACATGCCTAAATTCACAGAACACCTGCCTGCATGCCGGGTTTGTGATAGTGTATTACCATTATTGCAAGCAGTTTTGGGCTGTCCTCCTTCTACAAAGAACTGTGTTTTATGGCGTAGGGAATAAAAAGATTTGATCCCTGAATACATACAAATCCATTACGTTCTGATTGCCTCTGGGATTATTGTGTCTTTCACTTTCCATAGAATATACTGTAAGGCTGCTCTGATTTATTTATGTGGAAGGAACCACAAGCAGTACAAGGAACCACATCTCTCTGTTTAACTCATTACCTAACCTCAAAATCAACTGATCTGTATTCAGATATGCCTTGCTTTCTCTCCAGAAGATAAGTAAATAGTTGCAGGATAATATTTAAATGGCCATATTTGCATTAGCTTTATGGATAAATCAATGGTAATAAAATACAACTGGCATAAAAACATATTAGAAGTCTACTTGGGTAATGAGGCTTCTTCCTGATGGACAGAAATGACAGAAACAATCTTATTTTTCTCTTAATCTAAACTGCAGAGAGTTCCCAGGCCAAAATTCTTCCAAAGTAGTAGTATTTGGGTGTTATAGAGGGCAGACCAGTTCAACAGAACAAATGGATTTGCATTTTCACATAATGAAAATAGATTCAGATTGTTGTTTTGAACTCTGATCTCAATGTATACTTTACTGTGGGCACCAACTTGCAAGCACTAGGCATATTCATTTCTTGCTTCAGTGAAACTTGTGGAACTACCAGCAGTCATGCACATACTTCGCAAGCTCCACACTGAGTGTGTGATTATTTTAGTCAATGCTACCTCTATATTCTGGTGGACAAAATCTAACCAATCAGTGAGTTACAGCTAACCTTTAGGACAGTAGTTTTCTGTGGGCCCTATGTGTTCCAGGCTAGAGGGTTTGGGGTGGGTTTTTTTTCCCCCTTTCTTTATTTTTTTAACTTGTCCAAAATACAGCTCTTAAGAACATCTTCTAATTCTATATATAGGTCACATTGGAGGAATACACTGGTGGCTGTTACTAAATATGGTATGATAAGAGATCAAGGGCAGTAAAAAAAAAGTTGCTGTTTTGATATGTAAAGCTTTATTTTACAATATTATTAGCATTATATCTGCAGCTGTTACTGAGGACACCAAGCCAGCTCTTTTGAAGCATGGTTGCCTGATGCATGCAAATGTCCATTGGCCCTCCCTAAGACTTTGAAAAATATCGTATTGTCCTTACAGAAATGTACATATTGAATACATGGTGAACTCTTTTAGAATGTTGTAACTTCTGCTATAAGCATACATCTTTATAGGCATATTGCAAAAGATAAAGACATTTTCGATACTTCAAACATGTTGAAGTCTGCATTTTGTCTCCAATGTGGTGGTGGTGATGATAAAAGTTGTAATCATGTATTTAATCAAGTTACTGTGAGGAAATGAACATAAAGACATTTTCTCACCTTCTAATTTACTAAATTACATCTTCTCAAACTATACAAAATTTACTTTATTTCATATAAGAGTATTTCTGGCCAGAATAGTATTTTGAGGAAGAAAGAATTTGCATGTGTAATTCGTACTGCACTTCTTATATCTCAGATCTGTTAATAATGCCATTTATCTTGTGCCTTGGGCTGTGCCAGAGGAGCAAGCTACCTTTGCATGCGTTCTCCATTGTTTATGCATTCCTCTCACACACCTTATGTGTCCTCATATGGCCAATTAGTCCTTCCTGCTCCCCTTTGCCTAATACATCATTGCTCTGTCCACTAGTGACACTGGTACTAATGTGAATGGAATTCTGCTGCTGAGCTGGGCCTTGTAGAACACACTGTAAAAGATGTCAAGTGTTTGACCTGTGACAAAAGCCTAGAGTATTTTATTTGAAAGCACAAAAATATTGTTTGAAACAGGGGGATAAAAAACTCATTAATGTGATGAGTGAAGAGCATTCTCGTGGATGTTTAACAAGCACAGTACATTCCTTTGCATTGTTTTAAATGCAATCTCAAAATAACGTTCCTTATTCTAGCACTTGCTTTCTGTACTTCTGTGAAATTAATGGTCTAGTACACACTAAAAAATCTGGCCTCAGTCAGTTACATCAGACTCCAAAATAAAGAATTGTTGTTTAGGGTTTTTCAAGCAAATAAAAATGCCTTTAAGAAAAATTTATTAACATTTTATAATGGAAAAATCAGTTAGGTTTGAGTCACATAAATTATATCCTATGGGAGCCATTGGCAATTGAAGGCAGAGGAAAAACATATCACAATAAATAAAAAATGTGAAGGATTGCTATGGAAACAGTAAATGAGAAGTTATAAAGCAGAGAAGATTGATAAAAGATGCTAAGGACATCAGAGAGTTGTCTGGTAAGTAAGCTGACAAAGATATGGGTAAGAGGATGGTGTTGCAGCAAACTAAGAATAAAATAATGAGGATGTAAACTCACGTGTAACTGCGTTGGCAAAGTAGCAACATTCAAAAAATGTATTTGTATTTCTTTTAGAGAAAAAAGTCCTTTATATTCAAATCAGAAGAGACAAGGGATATACTTCCAAACTTCTTAATAACCAAACAAGATGTTATTTAATATCTATTAGGCTTTGAGGGTTTATAGCAGAGTTCCAAGAAAATGGTTGGAAGACTTCAGTGGCTGCTGAAAATCTCAATCTGGGAATGATGGTTCTCTGGGAATCACCACCGGCCAGGAACGTGTTCTGTGAGACTTGGGACATACCTGGGCAATACTGAGTACTTGTTTCAGTGATGTGAAAGAAATTGTAAAACCATTACCGATGTGCAAGTGACACAAAAGTATTGAAATAGTAAAAGTATGGCAAGACAGGAACAGAAAGCTGTTTGTATTACTTGGTAATCTGAGCCTATTAAATCAGCAAAGTGCCTTTTAGAATCATAGAAGGGTTTGGGTTGGAGGGGACCTTTAAAGGTCATCTAGTCCAAAGCCCCTGCAACGAACAGGGACATCTTCAACTAGATCAGGTTGCTCAGAGCCCCGTCCAACCTGACCTTGGATGTTTCCAGGGATGGGGCGTCTACTACCTCTCTCGGCAACCTGTTCCAGTGTTTCACCACCCTCATTGTATAAAAATTTCTTCCTTATATCTAGTCTAAATCTCCCCTCTTTTAGTTTAAAGACATTACCCCCTGTTCTATCACAACAGCCCCTGATAAAAAGTTTGTCCCTATCTTTCCTGTAGGCCCCCTTTAAGTACTGGAAGGCTGCAATCAGTTCTCCCCGGAGCCTTCTCTTCTCCAGACTGAACAGCCCCAGCTCACTCAGCCTGTCTTCATAGGAGAGGTGCTCCAGCCCTCTGATCATTTTTGTGGCCCTCCTGGACCTGCTCCAACAGGTCCATGTCTTTCCTGTGCTGGGGGCTCCAGAGCTGGACGCAGTACTCCAGGTGGGCTCTCACGAGAGCAGAGTAGAGGGGTAGAATCACCTCCTTCAAACTGCTGGCCACGCTTCTTTTGATGCAGCCCAGGATACAGTTGGCTTTCTGGGCTGCGAGTGCACGTTGCCGGCTCATGTCCAGCTTTTCATCCACTGGTACCCTCAAGTTCTTCTCGGCAGGGCTGCTCTAAATCCCTTCATCCCCCAGCATGTATTGATGCCAGGGGTTGGCCCGACCCAGGTGCAGGGCCCTGCACTTGGCCTTGTTGAACCTCATGAAGTTCATGTGGGTCCACTTCTCACGCTTGTCCGGGTCCCTCTTTTAAAGTAGCCAAAGTTATTTGTTTAAGAAACTGGAAAGGCAGGCAGAGCAGACTGCATTGTGGAAAGCAGCAACTCTGGAAAAGATTTAGGAGTCAGTGAATAAATAATTCAGTTTGATCTTCTACTGTGATGCTGTGGCACAAAGAGCTAATTTAGTCCTTATGAATATAAACAGGGATGGTAGATGGTAGGAAGAGATTATTTTACTTCTGAGTGTGGCACTGACAAGGCTAGTACTGAAATACTGGATCAACTTCTGGTGTCCACATTTTGAACAGGGCTTTAAAAATGGTATAGGTTGCAGAACAGGTTGAGTATATTAACTTAGCGCTTGAGAAAATGCCTTAAATGAAACTTAAAGATTTAAATCTTTTTAAAGGTACCAAAAAACCCATTAGTTATATATAAATACCTTCGTAAGAAGAAAATACTAGCTATTGAAGATTTTTATTGCAGCAAAGATACTAAAATTAGAATTAAGGTCCATTATAATAGCTGGGAACATCATTTGAACACAACAGCAATAAAAATGGGTTCTCTGTCTCTCAGAGACTGCTCCAGAAGGAAGGTAATTCCTGAATGCCAGTAGTTGAAATCTGCAAGTATCTTGTTGCTGCCATTATCAGTACCAGAGGATTACTGATTTTGTTGTTGTTTAAGAATTAACAGATTAGTGTACTGAATTGATTTACTTCAGTGTCTGTGAAGATACTAGTGGCTAAATACTTTGAGTTGTTTGAGAGATGACAAAGATGTTGGGAAAGAATCCCTCCTTAGTGACTGTTGTGACACTAAATGGGGTTGAGATACTGTTCTTTCTGCCTTTAATCACTCAGTCCCTTCCATGCTCTTTTCTTTGTTGGTGCGTAGATTGCGACTGTCCTCCAGGTTGTCTAGCACAGGTAGAGCTACTTGCATTTAGTTTTATTCACATGAAAAATGGTCTTGAGAGTTTTTATTTCACGGTGAGTCTTCATCACTTAATGTTTTGTAGAGAAGGACAAAGTGCTGTTTGTTTATCATTAATGGAGACTGCCATGGGAAAGGATTTTAGTTAGAACAGTTTGTGCTAGGCATTTTATTCTGAGTGGATGTACAGTCCAAAGCCAAGCTATAGTTTGCTCCTTTTCTTCTTGACATCTCAAAAGTCTTGTGTGCCATAGTTCAAAAATGTAATCAGAGAAACACAAGAAGGTGGGATTTGGTAATGGGTACAGCACAGCAGGAGTTCTGGTGGAAAAGCCTTCTTGCAGGAAGAAAGACAGCCTCCAGAGGAAAGTTCACAGAGCGTTGCTTTTTGCTGGTCTTATTTCTGGAATTTGTCTCTATTAAATAGTCCTGTAAATTCTTTCCTGGTCGTGTTTATAACATACCTCTTTGCACAAGATCTTCCTTAACTGTGAGGTATTTCTTTCATGTGTGTTGCATTTGTACTTTTCTGATCCCGTAAGAAGACACTGATTTCTCATAGATGGAAAAGAAAGCAGGGCAGTTAACAGTGCAATCAGACAGCAAACATGGTTGGGACTTACGAATACCTGTTATAAATAATCTCTTCTCCTCACCCTTTCTCCTCTCTCCAAAACAGAATCCTTTGTACCTGCTTGTGCTCCCTGTATGCTTTTTTTCAATCCTGGAGGAACCTACCAGCTCTTACCATGTTAGTGCCAACACTGTGTGTAGTCTCAGTCACGAAAAAAAAAAAAAAAAAAAAAGTTTGAGTAGGGAAAGTGGCATCCACACAGCATGGCTGAATTCTTTCATTTATTGTCCTAAGGGATGCTGCTAGCTTCTACCAGGCAGTATTGGGAATATTTTCTTACGCAGCTGACTAGGTGGAAATGTTAAGCACTTCTGTCATACTAATGGGCCCCCAGTGGGGAATTGCTACATCTTTGGTGTGAAATATCTCTGAAGTAACTTTAGTATAGTGTATGGGAATTTAGCTACACAGCTGAGGCTGTATACATTCCTTTCATTGAGTGCCTCTAAAGAGGATATAGCAAAATGGATAGTTTCGACGGAGGCTCTTGTCTCAGCAACCAGGCAAATTGGCTTTTTGCAAGAATATCCTCCTGTTTGTTTTGCTTAGCTTTTTCCTTTTTTTTGGCCAATTTCATAAACACTGTCTGGAATATTCTGTGACTGCCAGCGTACTTCCAGATGATACCCACATAGACACTCAGGCTAAATTTTAAATACTTTCAAAGACTGCGATTCAATTCTTGCATGTTCTTTGCTTCTCAAGTTACTGTCACCTGTCTTTATTTAATGCTGAAACTATACTGTACAAAAGTACTCTGCAGTAGCAAATTACTGTCAGAGACTGGTCACTGTCTGTAGATTTATTCACAAGTTATTTGTTTACTGTATGTTCAGCAGTATTGCTGAGAAGCAGCTTTACTGTCATTGGCAATATAGTGGGGGGCTAACACCCATATTACTATTCTCATCAAACAGACAGGGGATGTTAGCCACAGAAAAGAAATAGGGATCTTTTTTTTCCTATGAGAAATTTGCCCAACAATACAAATCAAACAGTAGCCATTGATGTCACTGAAAAAACTATTTATAGCTGAAGGGGTTGAAGTTGCTCTGCTAACATTTAGCCAAAACTGTAGTTTCTACACAGAGAAAAGCATTCTGTTCAGCATATAAATTGACAAGTGTGTTCTGGAAGAGAGATGAGTGGAAAATCAGCAGGTATAAAAACCTGTAGGTAAGAAACCTGTAGGTAAGGAACAGAAGTCCTTAACTACACTGACTCTGTGTGAATATTACCTGAACTAACTGAGGCAAAGACAGAGGCAGCAGCATGTGAGAGGCAGATATTTTAACTCACCAATTCAGAAGGCTCAACTACTTAATAAGGTTGACTGCTGATTTGAAGGAGAGTGGTTACTTTAAAGTAGTTATTTCATGGCGTGGATTGAAGTTTAATTTTACATTATTGTCATAAACCTTCTCTAGTTGTTTCTTTTCTTATGTCTACACACTTCTGTTAGTAGTTTCATAGTGGCAACTGATCATTTCTTGTTGTGGTTATCTCTTAGCCCTTCCCTGTGATAGTCATCACAGCTTTTTTTCTCTCACATAAGAAACCTGTAAAAGCTTATTTTTCAGATCTCTTCAGAAGGAAAAACACTATGTGTGACTCATAGGTCTATTACATTTTGATCCTCGTACACTTCTTTTTTGATTAGAGTATCTTTTTATTATTAGAAGGACATACAGTGCCAAATTTTATATACACAAAGTGAAAAAGTTGTCCACACTTCCAAGTATTTATAGTCCTAGCAAGATGTTTGAAATAAACCTTCTCTGTGGTGTCAGCAGGCTTTTGAGGGCTCCAGACACGGACATGCTGTGGAAATCCATATGCTTTTCCTACCAGCCACAGAACTGTCATTTTTTGCTCTTCCTTCACTCCTGCATTGCAAAACATCACATATCCCCTTCAGCCGAGCTCACCTTCATATAGTTGAAAAAGAGCCTGCAAACATCCCAAAAGTTTGTCCCTGGCTGCTCCTCTTTTAGAGGGTTCTGCTCCAGTAACTAGTAACCTTTACAAAGTTGAATATGTTATGAAGTTGGCAAGATCAAGCACTCGAAATTGGGAAATTCCTTGGTCCTATTAACTTGGCTAGGTCTCCCAAGCTGTAAATTCAGATAAACCTTAATAAGAAACACTTCTCTTTCTGGGGCACATTAACCATAGCTTGATAAAACTCCCGTATATAAGGGAAATGAAAACTAATTAAAAGTGGAATTTGCTGAATTTTGGACGTTTGATCTTGAAGGTGCACTACTGCACTCATGCTATTCTTTATATGCTAGATGTTTTAGAGTTTCATTTTTGCTCAAGAAGATAAGCTGAAAGTAGATGATCCATGGATTCTCTTGACTTTACCCATAGAACCTGTGAATCCTTTGGAATGAGAAGTCCGTCTTGGGTGATCTGTAGGAGTAAAGCATAAATGACACTCTGAGATTTAATCCAGTTTTTAAGACATTCTTCATTTTAAGAAGGGAAACTGCTTGTCTGTTAAAAGGAAATCATGGCAAACCCAAATTTCTAGATGGAAATCTATCTGCCTAATGTTATTTTCTGTCATTTTAAAAATTCAAGGCTGTGTAACCATGTAGTTTTAACTGAGAGCTATAATTGTTTGGTTTACTGAGTAATTTGTATTGCTATAGCATCTTCACACAAAACTATGA
The DNA here is from genome assembly GCA_008711295.1 of Anarhynchus alexandrinus. Lineage (NCBI taxonomy): Eukaryota > Metazoa > Chordata > Aves > Charadriiformes > Charadriidae > Anarhynchus > Anarhynchus alexandrinus. The sequence continues at coordinate 2,296,953 of VUYV01000124.1, forward strand.
GAACACTCTGTGAACATTAATTGAACTCTGACACCTCTGAGATGGAGGCAAGTCCTGTTCTCATTCTTCAAATTGGGAAAATGATGCACAGACAAATTGGTGGTGCAGTCCCTTGATACACATCTTTTACAACATAGCCACCTAAAGATGTTTCTGTTCTCTCTCTGTCCAATGATTCCTTCAGCTGTGCCAGTTAGGTGGTTTCATAGTCTTATGCTTAAATAGGATCCATTCATAAACAGTATGTAGTTGTTTTCCTAATCTATTTCATTTTTCTAATTGGGGCACAGCCCCACATAGTGCCAAACTGTCATAATTAAAGGGAAAACAACCTATGTGGAAAGAGTCTCTTAAACCAGTTTACCATAGGCTGATTAATTGTGCCATAGATTAATGGTGTTGCATCCCACTGAAGTAAGCAACAAAACCTGTGTTGGTTTCTTCACTGCAGTTTTTGCCAGTCTTCAGCAAAGGCCAAAAGAGAAGCAGATCTCTGAATACTTACATGCAAAAAAAACCCCCATTTCTTCCCTTAATGAACAAAAAAAAATTGTTCTGGCCATAGCATGCTGCTTGCTGACTTGCTTGTATACTAATAACATAAAAGCTAAGCATTCTTTAGTTGGAGAAAGTACTTCTTTTTAATCTGAGGATTAAATCCCTAATCACAGGCTATTAAATTACAGATTATTAAATCACTAATTGCAGGAAATAAATTATGTCACATCCTAAACAAATTAAGTAACACTAAGTTTATATTAAGAAAATGAGATGTCAAAAAGGTGACTCTGGGAGAGAGTTGTAAAAAACCCAGTAAGGCCATATCAGAATGATAATAAAGTTCAGGTTTTCAATCACGCACACGACAGCAGATTCAGTGTTAGCCTTAACTCTGTACCTCTGCATCTATACGTTATCATAGAGTTCTTCAATATATCTTTTACAGTCTTCAAGCTGTTTTGATGCACTTGCAAAACCAGACTGGTTTAATGCATTTCTTTCACTGCATCTTTCAGCTGTGAGGATATTCTTGCCTGGGTCATCTTTTATCTGCAGATGGGTTTGCTTACTATAATGATAAGAAATAATTGTCTCTCTGAATTAGAGTAATTTCTTTCTGTGGTGCTCATCACAGAAAGAAGTTTAAAAAAAAAAAGTAAATAAATAAATAAAGTAAATAAAAAGTGTTAAGTAAGTAAGTAAATTTACTTTACATCAAGCTGTAAAGTAAACAGGATTTTCTTATCCCTCCTTTCACATGTGGGGAACAGAGACTAAAGCCAAACACTTTTTGCAAGCGACCACCTTGAATTAGCTCAGCCTGAGCACCAATAGCTCTAAGTGAATTTTTGCAGATTTCAGTTTGTTTATTGTGGCACGAAGACTATCCCACAAGAGTAGGCTGACAGAGCATTATGGCTTTTACTTAATATCAAGCCAGGCATTTGAATCAGCAATTAAGAAATGAAGGTCTCTTTACATCTTTATTGGTACCTTTGCACCAGGCAAACCGTATAACAAGTGTCTTAAAAGTCAAGTGTGTGGCAAACGGTTGAACTTTTTTTTTTTTTGTTCGCTGTGCCTGTCTGCATAGCTGCATTTTTTTCTTGAATTTACAGCTTCTGTCAGTCCCGTACTTTTAAGAGGCAGTTTAGCTGATTTAGGAAGTGAATCAGTAGGTTTAATGGACTACACTGATCTTACTTTAAACAGCTAATTTTCAATATCCTTTGGGCTATTTGAGACAAGCGGGAATCGTGGTGCTGGTCTGATCTGATTACATTTCATTGTAGTCTCCAATGATTGACTATTTAGTACATTTGAATTGCAAGAAAAAGCTTTTTGATTTTTAGATGCCGGTTCATATGGATTTCAATCTAGTAAAAGCTGGAAGTAGTTACCATCTTTGTGTGATGTCTCCATGAGGTTAGGTGGGCAGAGTCCAGGTAGCCAAAAAGAAAAAAGAAATAACATGAGAAATTAAAAAGACCCAGCCGGTTAGAATGAAAGAAGATGACTTCATCTGAGAGCAGAACTAGCTGCTTGCCTGAATTCTCCCAGTACAGCTCAGGCAATCTGAAGGAGTTGTGTAACTTTGCAGCTTGTGCTGCCCCTAATCGGTAGAAGGACTGTCAGTTTGGTCTTATTCTGGGCACTAAGACTAGTTTAGAATGTAGCTACGTACTTGCCTGTGGCCTACATCTAATGTAGCCATTTATTCTGGGGTGATACTGTTGTAAGAATTTTCATGGCGGTGACCAAGCAAAACGGTTGGGTTTTGTTTGGTTGTATGTGAGGTAGTGTCGCTCGCTCCCCCCGGTGGGATGGGGGAGAGAATCAGAAGGGTAAAAGTGAGAAAACTGGTGGGTTGAGATAAAGACAGTTTAATAAGTAAAGCAAAAGCTGCACACGTGAGCAAAGCAAAGAAAGGAGTTCATTCACTGCTCCCCATCAGCAGGCAGGTGTTCAGCCATCTCCAGGAGAGCAGGGCTCCATCACGTGTAACAGTTACTTGGGAAGACAAAACATCGTAACTCCGAACTTCTCCCCCTTCCTTCTTCTTTCCCCAGCTTTATGTTGCTGAGCACCATATCACATGGCATGGAATAGCCCTTTGGTCAGTTGGGGTCGGCAGTCCCAGCTGTGCCCCCTCCCAACTTTTTGTGCACCTCCAGCCTACTTGTTGGTAGTCAGAGAAGAAGAAGAGGGCTTGAATCTGTGTAAGCACTGCTCAGAAACAGCAAAAAAACACAGTCTCTATGTATTCATTAGAATCTTTAATTCTTTATATTTTAATTGACAAAAATTAACTCTGTCAATAGATCTTACCTGTTCTGTAGTTTGAGGAAATGCCATTTACTGTGCATAACCCTTGGTTGTTTTATTCTGTCAGTATCTCACAGTGTGCTTTCCAGGTACCTTTATGGTTTCCACTGGAAACTGCAAAAATACTTTCTTGTACTGGTTTGTTTAGATTGGATAGTTTTGAAGTATTTCCTGTTTTGGACAAACCTCCTCTCTGAAAAGCCTTCATAAAATTTCAGGGGCAGATTAGTATGAACTTTTGGTAAAGCTCTCCAGTATGCATGTCTCTTTTGATAGACTTCTTTTTGTAGCTTATCTTTAGATACTCCAAATTTTGTTGTATATATTTTAAATATTGATTCTTGTTCAGACTTTGGGAGCTGAGCACCTTTGGGAATAGTTTAGATCCTCACAGCTGTGTGGTACCTTCGTGTTTAATAAAATCAGCATGCTTCCCTTCTCCTAAAGCACAAGGTTATTTTCAGTGTAGTTTCCTTGAAGCTTGCGTTAGAATCAGATGTTAAATTCTGAATTTGCAACCAGAGTGGATAGTCACTGCTGTGGGGGATGATGGGTACCTTCCGTCCTTGTCCTTCCTTCCATGTCAGTTCAGATCCATTCCAGTTGAAATGAAGTATCAGCTAATCATAAGATGTATAAAGTAGCAAAGACAATTCTTCAGAAAGACCTTTGCTAACTCCGCTGTATAAAAAATTCAGTTGCTCCTACCTTGTGAAAGTCTGCTGTGTTTGTGCATGTGTTCTCATATATCTTCTGTTGAATGTTGCCTAATTTCTTTTGATATCTGACTAACCTCATTGCAATTTCCTCAATTGTAGAAGTGGCAGAAAACTTTTACGTAACATGAACTAATAGCAGCAGGTCTGTGCTGTTCTAGCTGTTGAATTATTCTGCAACTATTATTCAAGTCCCTCAGTATTTGCCATTTATTTGGATGATTGATGGCAGGCAAATTAGACCACAGGCTCAGGGCAGGGTTAAGTAATTTCTAGTGTATTTTTACAGCATTTGCTGATACGAGGCCCTGATCACAAATCAGTGGTTTAAATCCCACTGCAGTATGTATCACTAATGGTATGCAGTATTGCCCTCTTCAGCAGCATGTAGAATAGCCCTGTTTCTGGCACTGGTGTGGACCCCCTCTTCAGCCTCCCGTTGGAGGGACTCCTCTTCAGAGTCCCATTATGTCTGATGCACCGTTCCAGACTGCAGGCTGGTATGTGAGACGTGAGATTTGTGTCTGCTGAGAACGCACTTCTATGTCTCTGCCAGTAGGACTGTGAAGACGCAATATATGTTGGTCTTCTTCAACTGCAGCACTTGGTAGATGAGGTCAGGAGGGTGCCTGTTCTTCATTTTGTGCACCTCTAAGGCTAGATAAATACTGCGAGTCGTTGGTATTTCTGAGTGGGGATGATAAGAATAGGCAAGGAGGAAATTAAGATCTAGATAGTTTTTAAGTATCTGACAGTTCGGCCCGTTAGCATATCTAACGACCTAGTGAGAGACCTATCTGTGATGTCTGGGTGCCATGAGAAACTAGGCAGCACAAAGCATCACATACATCTCTCAAGTTAAACCACATGGATTGAAGTGGATTGCACTGTTACTGTCTCTCTGTGTGCTGGGTAATTCATCTTTTCCCGTATGCTTTGCATCTGTGCTGACAGGATACTTCAGGTCACTAATTACTAATCTTCTGTTTGAGCTATACCAATGCTTATCACTCCTACTTCAGTACTTGGCAGACTTGCAGTTGAAGAACAGGTTTGGAAAACAAGGTGAGAGAAGAAAGAAAAAATGAATACAAGACATCTTCAGTCATGTTCAGATGCTACAGTGCTTCTTGTCCTTACATGTTATTTATCTGTTGATAAGCAGATGCAGTAATGCCCACCCTAGTCATTTATGTAATTGTATGGGTAACTCCCAAATTTTTTTTCCTTGTGGAAATTATCTTGCGGGGTAGATGAAAGTTCATCAACCCAATAGTAATACTGAGTTTCCTGTGCCAAAAGAAAGCAACTTTGAGTAATGTGTACTTCAAATTATGGGGCTATCAAGGTGACACTGTTATTTTTACTGTTTATCTGCAGAAGCTGGAAAAGTCTGACTTGGATAACTGGGAGAACATCAGAGGACCCCGTCTGTGGGAAGATTCCAGGACTGTTCAGAAGCAAAGGCGGGAGGCTCTCGGTCTCAAGACAGAGTGATTGAGGAAGCCTACTTCGGTGCCTCTGCAAGAAAAAAAAAGTCTCAGGCTGGACTGTTTTATCTTTTAATCCAGTGTCAGGAACAGACATGAGAGTGGGGGATTGCACTGAGCAATTAATGCTGGTGTATATATAAGTAACTGTGAGATCAATCCAACAGGCACTGTATTATATGAAGTTCTTTGTTTGTATCCATTTGCACAGAGTTCCACAGGCTGTACATATGAATTCTCGATTAAAAAAATAGCTGATTATTCTACCAAGAATATCCCCTTGTTTTTCAATCCCTATCATTCAAAAATGAGAAGCTTCAGCAAAGAATAACATTTTAGGAGTTGCTTGTCAGTGCCAGAAGTTGTCATCCTAATGAGAACAACAGTGCTGTCATTTAGATGTGTGTGACCAGATAAATGCTCCTTCAGGGAGCCCCTGCATGACTTCAGGCTCTTAAGCTCGGAAGGGACTCCACAGGCATATGAGCTGTTCAGAACAGCGAGTCCATTTTTGGCTAAATAATATTCTTGTGTTTTATTTCCAGGAACTTGACTGTACAGTGTGTTAGCTGGTAACTGGTCAAATAACATTTGTTTAGCTGAGGTTAGATTTTTGTGATTGGTTTATTGATACCTTTGTGCAGGCAGGACCTTTGCACTGGAGCTTCTCAGTTTAAGTTGGAAGAATTCTTCCCACGAGGAGCTGTGCTGTTTCTCTGTGAGAAAGTATTGTAGCAGAATCTTCTCGAACCACTATATAGTGGCAAAGCTCATCTTACATGTATTAATACATGTATATTTGTGCATGGGCACATAAATCTTTTATCTTTTGATGAATTCTTCCGAAATGCTTGTCTTTTTATATTTGTAGTTATGTGCTAAATGTTTGCTGTTGGAGGAAACCACGCTAACATTCAGGACACTTCAGCTGAGACAGTTCAAGGAAGAAGCATCTGGTCAATTTTTCAAATGAAATGAAGCTTTTGATAAGGTGTTACAACAGACTTGTAAAACTCCTCATCAGAGGAATGGAGTAGTAGAGTACAGATTAACAGTAGATTCTAGTTTCAAAGCATTCAGTGACACCTATGTGTAAATCCTTTTGGAACTGTCTTTGGAAGAGGTGTGGTCTTATTCCTCTCTGCAAGATGTATCAAATGCAATCTAAATGTCCTTTTGGACACTTTATTTAGGTTAGCCTCCTTGTCCTCATGTAAATCTTCCCTTAGCATTTAATTTTCTTCAGTCTCTCAGTGATGAGGTCTAGTCTTTCCTTCAGGAAGAAGAATCAACATTGTTTTTCAAGAGTTGTAAAGCAATTCACAAAGCATTAGATGAAATATCTTAGCCGTGTTTTGTGCATGTTTTCTTCTCATAGAGTTGAGAAGACCATCAGAAAGTGTTGCATGGTATCTGGAACAAGGTTGGAGCCATGGGTTTGTGTGTTTCTGTGTTCAATATCATACATATCTGGGTTCTAAATAAATGTAATAACAAATTCAACCAACCAGGAGAGGAACAAGAGGAGCAATACAAGAGTGAGGTAATCATAAATGCTATAGGAAAACAACTGAAAAACTAGAATACGGAGGCATTAAGCTGTGCTAGACCTAGACAAGAAGGAAATTGGTTTAATTGTTTTGTCATTAGTTCTACCTAAAAGATAAAACTATTAGGCAAATCAGATATAAAATAGGACAAATAAGGAGTAATTAAAACTGTGTACCTTGCTAAGCATTTTTTGACTCTTAAATTCAAATTCTGGTGCAGTTCCGCCAACAGCAGCAAGCTGATTGCTCAAAGGACATCAATGCATTGACTACGCCGACAGAGTATTCTCCAAGTTAGGGCTTCTGCAGCATCACTGTTACTTTTGTGGTACCATCTGGACTACTGGAAATGGTTCTTTACATTCCCTGGTATAGATCCATCCTGTGTGGGCTCTGCAAATTCATCATGTCTTTTCCAGAGGATACACATTTTCCTTTTCCCAGCACTGATTGAAGGAGGGGGGAAGTTGCCATTTCTTTGTATATGGAGTGGCATGATGAGCTCCCAGGCTTGCAACATTGGCTCACAATGTGGACCAGCACTACCCCTGAAATAAACACATGGAGTTCTAGGAAAAACATGTGTAGGAAAAGCTACCCCTTCCCCCAGGGGAAGAAGCAAAGATATTCCTCTTTCATGAAGCCCTCAGGCTTATCAGTTTTCTTGATGAACAAAACACTCACTGAAATACGCTGTGTGTATTTAGTAATTTGATATTTTGGGAATGATCATCTTATTTCCGCAGGTCTGGAATGTAATTTTAAATAATTTTATGTCATAAGTAAGGACCCAGTTTTAGTTGGTCGCTTGCTGGTTGTGGGGTCCCCCCACCCCTCCCTTTTTCATGGACACTAAATTTCCTGCAGTTTCTGAGGTCTTATTTGTAACTTCCTTTGAAGCGGCATCTCTGGAAAGTGATGGATTTATCTTAGCATCTCTCAGAAACGCTGACATGCAGTTTGAAAACTTTCCAACTTGCCCTCTTCTTCAACTTCCCTTTTAAGAGACAGCCAGTATCTATTGACAGTCCACTAAAAAAAAATCCCACATTTTTTTTAATCCTGTTGACTCATTTATGAATTAAAAAAACAAAACAAAACAAAACCAACAATAACTTTTGGCAGGTACAGACGCTGTACTTTTCATAAAATGGGGAGAGCTATTTCAGCAATTTATTGCCGTGCACTTGGACAATGGTTTCATGTTTTATGCTGTGTTTTTCTTAGCCACTGAATTGGAAATAATACTTATGAAAGGTGTGTTGAGAGTCAATTAAAGTCTCTTAAGTTGTCATGCATCCTAAACTAGAAGGTACTCCAGAAATGTGGAGAATTATAGCTCACAACACTAGCAAGAGAGGCAAACTTCACTTGGTTCAGGACTCGCGCTTAGCTTGGCTGCTTCTTGGAACTATCCTTTTGAAAGCCATGTTGCACCACTTCTGGTTATCTCTCAGGCACCTGGGGACAACCTTCTTCAATTCCTGAACTGTTATTCTAAACATCTGTGGTTGGGGGGAGCGGGCGGGGGTCAGACGTAATTACATGCAGTTGTCAGTCTGAGACACTGATTGACATTTTTGCATCCTCTTTGCTAACTGGCATACACTGGTCTGAGAGGAGGGAAAACAAGGCGTTAGTGAGAGGTGTGAAGTATCAAAGGGGTAAAAGAGAGGACTGAAGCAGCCAAATGTTCTCGTCAGTGTTGCTGAAATTAGAAATAAAAGAAGGAAGTCTGGCTAGATGTCTGTGTGTACGCGGCCTGAAAAATCAGTTTCAAAATCCCTGTTTTGACAATAAAGGAGAAAGTGTCTCTCTCTCAAAGAAACTGTGGCAAGGTTGGTCTCTGGGATCTTCCATAACAAGAAAAGCAGTAAGACATAGAGGTGGAGGGAATCTGGGGCACCTGTCTCCAGGGGTAGGGAGAGCTCAGTGTAGCACCAGTGGGTATCCGGCTGGATGGTTCCCGGCGGCAGCTCTCTGCAGCCCAAAATGCTAACCACATCTTTGTATGGGGTCAGCCCTGTGCATCCTGCTTACTGAGTGTGTTTCTCCTATAGCACTTCGCATTTGCAGACTCATGGGTGACCCAAAAGAGAAAATGCTCAATATCTTAGTTCATCTGTAACACAGACGAAGGAGAGGCATAGCGAAAGCTGTAGCTGCTGTGTTCCAAAAAAAGGTTTCAAAACCTGCTCAGTAGCATAGCTGTTGAATTTTGAAGCTCCTAAATACATCTGGATGAGCAGCTGGGTGTTAAAAACTTTTAGAATCAAGATGCAGAGAACAATCTTGCCAATGGTGATCCTCCAGGGTCTTGGAAATGGCTCCAGCTACCCCCAAAAATGTAGGTTATGGCATAATAAGAGATGAGTGATGGAAGTTTTAGACCAGAATATAGAACGTAGGAACTTCTAAAAAACAACTTAAACATACTCCATCAGCAGCTGGAGACCAGTCCCAAAAAGCAGAGGGAGAAATCCATTTCTTTGCAGAGAAGCAGCAACTTGGAGGGATTTAAAGGTCACTGTTCATTGGATGTTTTACATGGACGCTTTCTGTTTCACTGTATGTGCATGTGTATAGGTGAAACTTAAAACAGTAGGTTTCACCTTCTGAAATAACTACACAGACCCTTGTACTTCTTGATGATCTTGCACTTGCTCTGAGTCGCTGTGTTTGAATTTCCAGCACAGGTCCAGGGCAAGTTTCATTTTTATATCTTGTATTTTCCAGAGGCTTTTCTTTCTGCAAGAAATGGGAAAGCCTAATGTTATCCTCTGCTACTAACTACTTTATGTCCACTGGAAAAAAAAGTAAGAATAGAGAAACAGAGAAAAGAAGGGAATGATCTGAAGTCTTGGGGAAAGCAGAATAACTATTTTTACATGAAGATGGTCAAAGAATTTTCCATAAAGTTTTATGGTTAGAAAGGCTGCTTTTTGTCAGTGTTTTCAGTGGAAAACCTCTTTTCATCCTTCAGTGGAGTAAGGTTCAGCAAAAAATTTCCGCTCTATTTTAGACTAGCTAACTAGGAGGTTTTGATCAAAGAAAGGCAATTGCTTACTGTTCGGCCTTCTTTTCCGACAAGACTCGCAGCCAGACTCAGCCAACACACAAAGTCTCTAGACTTAGAAACAAAAACTCCATGCAGATGTTTTTCTTAAAGTTGTCCTCAGCCCAGGAGCCCAAAGCAGTTTTTCATACCACTGGAATGAGACCGACCATATTTTCTTGTTGAACATGTGCTTTAACTGCATGTTTAACTCTCTTGCTTAACACAGACAGGCAATTAAAGTTTCACCCTCACCATCCCCATGCCGCTTGGGAGGTGTGTTAAAATTAAATTTAACCAAAAGCAGCAGCTGGTAGTGCTGCAGAAAGGACATGTAAAAGATGGTTAGACGTTGCAAATGTGAAAAGCAGTATATGTGTCATAGTCACAGGTCATTTGAGAAAGGAAAAAAAAAAATCAGAAAACCAGAAATAAGGGAGTACTGCGTATTGCCAACACCTCTGTAGAAGAAATTTGTGTACTTTCACCCAACATAACTGGAGTCTGGCTTGATGTGCTTCAGTTGATGGAAAAAATGTCCATACTTATTTAGCATGTCTGTTTCAAGGTAGTTGATGAGATCGTTGAGGTTCAATACCAACTCCATTGTGGGTGTTCAGTACCAAATCCATTATGGTATCAACCTCAAGGAAGCTCAGTGGCTCCCAGGGGTAGTATGGCTTCATCCCAGGCAGGGTCAGCGGTAAACCCATCTCTCTGCACTACAAATCCATTCTCCCTCTTTTTTCTGTCCTGTCTTACAGTGTTCCTCCTAAAAAGTAACGGCTCAGTCTCTGAGCTGCTCTTTTCTAATGGAGCTGGCTGTAAAACATCACCCTCTTTTTTTTTTTCTTAAGTTCATTATCTACCAAGGATTGAAGAATAGTGGTTTCTAAATTAATTTGAAGATGTCCTGTAGAATGTAAGCTCAGAAACACAGACCCAGTATTATATCCCCTTAAGTATGGCACCCAGCATACACTGGATCTCTTTTTATCTTTAGATACACAATGCTGTGCTCTCTATTTTATGTACAAAGGAAATTAAATGTACTTTTTTCTTTAAAAGCTGAGATCTTCATCCATCACCAGCTGTCAGTTCCTAATAATGTTGCCCAGAGAAGTGTTATCTGTGATTTAGTGGCTTTAGTGGACTGTCTTTTGTTGAATAGAGGACGGCAGAATAAAATTTCAGCTTAATATAGCTCTTTTCATACTCCTTCTGAATAAACAGAGGAAGAGAGGAAAGCAAGAGCAAAGAATCTTGGGTTCCAGGCTCCAGTTTCTTCTGTTTTGCAATAGGTAGCGCATTTTAAGAAAGAGAAGGGAGGAAAATGAAAGTGAGAAAAAGGAAATAAGAGAAAAGAAGAAATGTGGAAAGAAAAAAGCTTAGGGATAAAAATAGTAATAGAAAACAGAGTGTTCTTTCTGACTGGTCCCTCTGGATAGAGTAGGAAGGAAAATTGTTTCTGTCTCAGGAAAAACTTTTGAGCTCAAAAAATACTCGTCTCAAGTCAGAAGGAAAAGTCAAGTATAATATTTTGCAAGCTAGTGGTTTTAGAAATACTTTTATTTCTGAACTGCAATGTTTTCTTTTGCTTTTCATGTTTTTCCATTCTTGATTCTTTTTCCTCAGGTAGCTTAACTCTGGAAATGAAAAACCACCTTCTTAAAAGCGTGTTTTTCACTTGAAGGACTGTCAGCACAAAATGTTTCAACAGTTTCCAAATCTTTTCACAAAAAATGTTCCCAATAAGAGTAAAGATCTATCAAAATAGACCCCTCTCACTGGACAGGTTGCAAAATGTCAATCAACCAGATTAAAAAGAAAATACTGTAAAAGATCTTTTATCAGCTGTACCAGTCAGTTCCTTTGTTAAATGGTGAACGCGGATCCTGCTCGCTGACGAGTGTGACTGCACACCTCTGTGGCTGCGTACGCCCGCGTTCTCCCCGCCAGATGCACACACCTGCACTCGGGAAGTTGCACACTTGCAGTTTAACAGAGGATTTTGCTGTTCAGTACCTCGTAAGAAAAGACCTGCCCCGTACTGCATCCGAGATTCTGCTGTCCCAGGTAATGGCATCGTATACTTTTACATAAACTGATGAAGTTGCCTCTAAAAACTCGTTCCCCTTCCTCCCTGCTTTCACTAATACTACGACCTAAATTTATTTCTGTTTAGTTCATCTTAAATAATGTCATTTTTTATTAGATATTCAAACAGAACACCCATATATCATAATATAATAAGAAGAAACCCAACATTTTCCCCAGTCTAAAAAAAGGCACTGCCCCTATTTAAAGTGCTCGGAATAGGTTTTCCATCATTTTAAGTTACCTGTCTAGCAACAAATTGGCAATCAAAGATGGAAAGACTCCAGTCCTACTCACGTTTATATATGTATTTAAAGTGACTACAGTCCATCCAGTTTTGGAGTGGAGTCATGTCTTACCATTATTTGGCTATCTACCCCACTGCAGAGGCTTTTTTGCCTTGCAAACATCCTGACTGGGCTGTAGATGTGATTCAAGTTAAACGCGTATTTTCAGTACCAAAGTCTGAGTTTGCACATTTCTTAAAATGGGTCTCTTGGGCTGTGTGCTCCCTGTGAAGTGCAAACATCCTTATCGGCTGCGCTGGAGTAATAGACAGCAAAATCGTATGTTGTATTTTTATCATCCTTTAAATCAAGATGAACTTGAATGCAGTTTGATCAAATTTTTAAAAGTTCACCCTGGCCCTGGTACGGGGGTTTTGGGGAAGGTTTAAAAGAGAATTATGACAGACAGTGTTCTGCAACTTGACTTAGGGAAGTCATTGCAGAGGAACGGCTGGGAATATTCACGGCATGTTTCAGCTTAGCTAAAAAATCCTATATTTTAAATAATCAGAAATTTAAATTTCTTAAATGCTTGTGTGTACGTCTATTTTAGTGTATCTTCCATGACCAGCATAGAACGTGTCCTTTTTTGTTAAGTGGACTGAGGTTTCTGACTAGTCCGGGTTATGCAGACATTGCAAGAAAAAGATGGCTATGGGAACCTGTGCTTTCTATGGACAGACCCAGTGGGCTGGTCAGTGAGTTTCAATACGAATAGGAGGAGGAGGCATTTATCTCTTATCTTTCATCTATTCAAGAAGATTTCTTACCCCTGTAATGAATTATTCACAACAGAAATTAAAAATTGAGCAGTCTTTGTCCCTTGAAGCTACATAGGGTTGTGCAATGTTATCTGACACATCCGTTTTTCTAACACATACTGCACGTGATCTTAAAAGTGCAGATATCATTTCCTGGCAAAGCCAGATTTGCACTTTACTACCTTAGATTAACCTCACTATCTTGATAGTATCCTGTGTATATCATATCATACATGGGTCTCTCAGTTATTTATCCCTGAGGTGTCTATTGTTTTCCGCCCATCTTCTTTGCTAGCAGTAGAAGGATGCACAGGATTTTCTACAGCTTTCTAAGGTTAAAAACATCGTAGAATCATAGAATGGTTTGGGTTGGAAGGGACCTTAAAGATCACCTAGTTCCAACCCCCCTGCCATGGGCAGGGACACATTCCACTAGACCAGGTTGCTCACTAGACCGGGTTACTCAAACGTGGCCTTGAATACCTCCAGGGATGGGGCATCCACAACTTCTCTGGGCAACCTATTCCAGTGTCTCACCACCCTCAGAGTAAAGAATTTCTTCCTAATATCTAATCTAAATCTACCCTCTTTCAGTTTAAAACTGTTACCCCTCGTCCTATCACTACACTCCCTGATAAAGAGTCCCTCCCCATTGTTCCTGTAGACCCCCTTTAGGTACTTTCAGGCCACTACAAGGTCTCCCCAGAGCCTTCTCTTCTCCAGGCTGAACAACCCAATATTTCTTCTCCCAAAAAGGATATTGTCGTAAAAAAATTTTTTTTAAGTTCTGTTGCTGACAAACAGTATTGTCTTTAACTGCCATGTATTCTGTACAGCCTTTTTGCATTTCCCTCTCTGTGTGTTCACGTAATGCCAAGAAACTAGCGGGACAGCAGGTGTGTCTCTGCCCAGAGATACCGTGATTTAGGAACTCCTGCAGCAGTCGAACAAGGTATTTCTGCACCTTGTTCTTTTGTCCTTGGAGAAGTTTCTTTTGCCCTTGGAGGATTCACCACTCTCTGCTTTCTTTGCATGAAGAGGCGTAGCAGAAGATCTGAAATTTGGAAAATACATAATACCTTAAGGTCTCTTGTGTGTTGCCATATGACTGTTACAGCTGGGTTTTTAGAGGGTGTGCGTTATATATCAAAGATAGATAGATAGACAGACAGACACATATATTTAGACAGCCCCCAAGACTGCATTCCCCTTTCTGTGCGCACACAGTGGAGAACTGGAGCATACTGTCCCTTTGCAGGCACTGACCTGCCAAGGTGGGGACTTGCAGGGATCACCTCAGAGGGATGAGGATGGTTGCCTTAGCAGGAACTGGCTCTGTGCAGTGACTGCCCACCCAGGTTACACTGAAGAGAAATCATTTTCCCACCGCAGACGTGGTAGCTCAGTAGTAAGTCAAGTGCCTTGGCAAACAGTAACATCAAGGCACATGCAGACAGCCATCACCTCGTTCAAAGGTAGATGTCTACCAAGGTGGGTGTTGAATTGTGCTTCCACTGATCTTGGAAGGCACTTAGAAGATGAGTTTTGATTGCTTTGCCTTTATAAGTCTAGCTTTGGGTGAGCTGGATCCCAAGAAGTCCCTGCTTTTAGTGAGCAGTCTGGGGAACTCTACTTTTGGCTTTCATGGAAGTTTAGACAAAACCTTCAGCTGGGTGCTTGCAAAAACCGCGAGGGCCTGTGTTCCTCAGATAGTGCCCTGGAGCTTCTCTCCCTGAACCCTCTGGGACAGGGTTATGGGCTCTGAACGAGTCTGAAAATTAGGGCAGCTCTGATAATGCTATAATTTTTTAATTGATTATTTCTTCTTTCTCTTGAAAAGCTGCTGACTTTCTTGACTGCTTAAATAAAGGTTACCTCGGTAAATTATTATTACAAAGATCAGCAAATATCTTACACTGTCACACTGGTATTTAGATAGAAATTGCAATTGCCTATTACACAGGTAACGTATCTAAGCCTCCTTTCTGCAGAGGGCAGTCATGGCATGGACAAGGGTAAGTCATACTATAGGATTTCTTGGGCAGGACTGAATGCAGTCCTGTCTGCTGGATGAAATAAGCCAAGGGAATACATCTTTTCCTACTTCTGAAGCAAAGTTTTGCTTAGGCCATCCTTTGGCCAGAGCTCACGTTGTATGGGCAATGAGGTCAGAGGATCCATAGTCTCCTCCAAGTCAACAGGGAGCAATAAAAAGATATTTTCTGCCATTAAAGATAACCTTGTGTACAGCAAGGGCATGAACAGCGTGTCAGCAAACTGGCCCTCTGAGACTTCTTTATTGATGCTGCTTCAGGTTTCTTGTAACATGCAAACCAGCATTATTATTACAGTAGAGAACTGGCACAGACCTTTCAGGATTATGTATTAAGAGCAGCAAGTCAAATACCATCTGCCTAATGTGATAAATCCTAAGCATTATTCCAAAGAGGTTTGCCTGAATGTCCTCTGCAGAGCGCATAGAGGCAGCCGCCAGTTGCTTTCATCCTCAGTCCCCTTCCCGTTATCGCTTCGTGGCCTTTTGGCTGAGATCAAGTGCAGTATCAGTTGAAGTCTTGGCATGTCCTCTCTTTCGGGACTCTGTCCGGGCCTGGCAGCAGGCTGGGCTCAGGGACCTCCTAGCTCTTTTCCATCTGTAACTACTACCATTCCTGCTCTTTTAAGACACCTGGCAGCTTTTAGAAGTCAAGTCTCCTTTAACATGCCTTGCGATTACAGCTGAAATGCATTGGCCTGAATTACTTCTGTGTCAAAAGGCAGGTGGGCCTCTGTCTTCTGGAGTGGTAGGAATTGCAGTGTGGTTGGAGGGTTTGTTTTTGTCCTGTTGAAGACCAACAAAAACCATTTATCTGTACCAGGAGGTTCTTTCCTTTTTTTTTTTTTTTTTTTTTNCTTCAATGCTTAGAGGAAATAAACCCAAGCATTTTTGGAAGAAGACAATGCAGGTAAGTCCTCAGAGAGCTTTGCACCCCTGCATCAATGTGGTTCTGGGTCCAGGCAACAAACACCTCTTGCATAGGAAGTCCATAAAATACTGTGATGATAATACAGTGATAATATGTCCATGTTTTTCTAGTTTTGGTCATTGTAAACTTCTTAAATTCAAAGCTAAGTAACCACAAGGGACACTGTAATTGCCAGCCAGACTTAGTGCCTAAAGACCTTACCTAATCCTGGCTTTTATACAAGGATCTATTAATTTGCAATGCAAAAGAGTTTGTTGGGCAGTCAGAATGGGGGTAAGATGCTGATGCCCCAGGTAAAAACCTTTAGATGCTATTTTATCTGGGATTTTGCTGGGACACTGAGGTTTTTTCATGCCCTGTCTTCCTGAGCTGTGACCCATTCTAACTACTGTGACAGGAGATGGATGCCTCTGTTAGAGCCTGTGATATAATGCAGGCGGTGTGTCCCTTCCTTCCCAGTTCATTTTTCATCCTGATGTGACCGCAGCAGTCTGAATTCCAAGCGAGGAGAGCTCCACTAGCAGATTTTGGCCAGAGATCTGTGTGCGTTTTTCAGGTGAGTTCTTCTCAGAGCTGTCCCTGCTTTGCTTTCTGTAGCGAACCTGCCTTGGGGATTATATGGAACAGTTGCATCAGTGTAATTACATGAAGCATAGGGGTTTTGTGGTTTGTTGGGTTTTTTTTCTTTGCTGAATTCACTCATGGAACAGGAAATCATATGTATTATCTCTGGAAGAGACCATAAAAAGAAATAGTGGAACTTTGTGTGTAACTCAAAGGAGTTTCACTTCAGCGTTCCTACATCAAAGCCTGTAACTACAGGGTATCTTCCAGTCTTTGTGTTGGGGGAGAGCATTAAAAACCTCCACCATTGTCTTTGCAGCTACTCTTTGTAGAGATGGTACATGGAGGATGTTGTAAATTTCCCTTCCACCTAGGAAGGGCTGGCGAAGCACCCTCCAAAACTGCTTTTGGGGAAGCAGCAGCCAGCTCTACATCCCTTGGCACAGGGAGGGATGTAGGACACTTCAGGAAATAGGAAGTTTCCTGAAAGTTTCTCTGGAACAGGTTGCCCAGAGAAGTTGTTGAGGCCCCATCCCTGGAGGTGTTCAAGGCCAGGCTGGACATGGCCTTAGGCAACCTGGTCTAGTGGGAGGTGTCCCTGCCTATGGCAGGGGTGTTGGAACTCGATGATCTTCAAGGTCCCTTCCAACCTAAACCATTGTATGAAACCTGCAGGAAACTTCTGGCTGGCTTTTGTGGGAAGGCAGCAACGTCTTCCAGAGTCTTAGTCTCCCAGCTGATTTTTGTCTCAAAGATCTGTCTGGTCTAATGACACAAGTTGTGGGAGGCCAGGTTTTCTTTGCTGTCTCTTGCTGCTATTTTTGGGATGTGATTTTTCTCTTTCAGTTGGCTGGGCGTGGAGGGAGTGTTGCTATGCTTTAGGGAACACTGCAATTAGATTCTCTCAAAACAATCATGATTAATAATTATGACTGTTTTGTTACTAAAAAAGGAGAAGGTAGAAATAAATAATAAACCACAGTTACTTTGAAGGCAATCTCTGTCTCTCTCTGCGTCTCTTTGAAGAGCTTTGCACAGACCTAGGAGCATTTGGGCAATCCTTAGGGGACAGCAAAGTCCTCATTTCCATACGTGGCAGTGAGCCTTGCTCCACTGTAAGTAATCCAATGAGTTCTCTGACAGAAGAACCGCATTTACCAGTTGGTGACTCTCCTTTGGTAAATCCCAGATAACTGCAGCAGCTGGGCAAATCTCAACTGCGTTCCAAATAATTAGCACAAGTATTTGAATCAATAATGGCAGGGAAGCTACTGAAACAGCTTTCCCGAAACAAATCGGTGAATAAACACTGAAAACTTTCCGTCCAAGTGAAATCTGTTTACCGAGGATAGCTTCTTTCTCCCTGTGAGCACATGGCCTCAGGCCTGCGGTGTCTAACAGAAGCTGTCGCTACCTGAAATGGTACTTCATTGTCCCATTAGAAGCTGAACTGGAGAAGTGTCCCGCTAGCCGCTGGCCCCGTTTGCCAGCCGCAGATGGGCTGGGGTGGTGAGAGCGGGGACACCACGCGGAGCGGTGAGCCTGGGTGCTGGGAGGGCAGGGCACGGCTGGCTGCCCGGTGGAGGAAAAACCATCTGTTTTCTTCGAGTCTCTGTAGAAATGGAATATCCCGTGCAGCGAGGGCCTGGCAGCGTTGCTGCCCGTCTCCCCCGGGCGCTGCAGCTCAGTGCCCGAATGCTGTCAGGACTCCTTCGCCGTGAAGAGGCAGTCGGTTCAGGGGGCGGAGAGGGTGCAGGCTGCGCCGTCCTGGTGGCAGCGCTGCTGCAGAATGTCTCTTGGAGCTTCTTGAAACTCTCTTAGCATCTATTTATACACACACATGCATATATAAAAATATATATCTTCACTTTTGACTGTGTTTCATAGGAGCTGAAAAACTGTTTCGGTTGGTCCAAGCACACGTGAAAGTGTGTTTAAATTAAATTTTTCTCTTAAAGTAAAAAAATCTTATGTCCTGTAATCAAAACAGGAGGTCATCTTCCCTCTGCTTAATTTTGCTGGAGATGTGACTCATGTTTCTGAGTTTACTAAGGAACTCGCTTCCACATTCCCAAAGGAGTAATTCATTAGCCCTTAATACAAATTTTATACTTAAATGATCTCTGATCAGTAACTAGAACATAAAGTGAGTGTGCTGGTTTTCTATGTAAAGATGTCCTCTTCATCTAACCTCATTATGAAGTTGTATGCTGCTGCAAAACATCTGCCTCAAAAGGGTTTTCCGATGTGTAGGAGTAAATGTCTGATTTTAAGCAAATCAAAAATTTGGGGACCTCAAAAGATGTGGTTAAAAGGCTTTCGGTCATCAATTTCTTCTATGAAATTTTGAAAGAGAATTTTGGAGTGCTTATTAAAAGAAGTACCTTTCAATAGTCCTGCACTTTTTTTGTGTACAAATCGGAGGCATAAGGGTGTTGTCTGAAAGTACAACGAAAAGCCAGTGTTAGTCCCCGAGTTTCGGGATACCAACAATGATCCTGAGTAGAAATGTTTGTATTTTCTTAATCTTCCTATTACAGAAGTGTTTCATAGAATCTGTTGCTTGAGGTAAAATTCTCCATCTAACAACTGAGATCTTGTACCAGACTAATGCGTCCTGGCAAAACCCAACCATGTTGCTGGGTTTTCTTCCCTTTTGATCGTCTGTTGTTGAGATTTATTGCCTGCCATTTATAGCATTTGCAACTTGCAATTAAGGCTTCTATTTTGAATACCTAACGCATAAGCAGGAATTACTGTAACTTAGTATTTGGATGTGTCTTTCAAACCGTAGCAGAAAATGTTTCAGATTTGAGGTAAAAACATTTAAAGCTAGAGAGAGTTTATAGGGACTTAATGTTATATGAATAAACTGTATTTATTTTTCAATACTTTCCCATCAGTTTGAAGAGCTCCCCTGCATAAAGTCTGTCTGATATCACCCATGGGCTGATTATTTTTTTTTTTTTTTAGCAGAATTGCAAGTACATTGAGCATTTGGAGCAAGAAAAGTTTAACATTTGTAGAATTAACTCCTTGTTATCTAAAACCTCCTGGTTTAAATGCTAAGCTGGCTTTGTGAAATAGAGACTGACTGGACATTCATCTCTGGTCTGGAATGAGTACTGGAGCACCTGATGTATGTATCCATGAGCTGTATCCCCTGGAAGGACAACTTCCCTAGCACAGGTTTCCAGGGCGCTCTCTCCTTGGGGCCACCAAGGAGCAGCCAGCAGTTGGCAGGGCTTTTGTGGTGCCTCTCTACTTGTGTGGCCGCTGCGTGTGTGATGAACCTCAGCTCTGTGTGTCTGCTGTATACTCGGTCTTATGGCGAGGAAGGGGCTGTGAGGGCCTCGGAGAGTAGCTAAGGTGGCCAACAGCATGGGAAATTTGGGTGCTACAGGGCTAGACCTTTAATCCTGCTGAAGGGCTGGCATGTTGAAGGATGGGCAGGAGAAAGGCTCTCTTCCCTTTGGCTGGGCTGGGGGAGGGCTAACTGGTGGTCATCCAAAGAGCTAGGCTGGGCTGTAAGTTTGAGCCTTGGTTGTTAGTGTTGTGTAAAGGAAGGAGATAACGAAAAGAACGAAACAATGTTGTCCCCCCCGAACACCTTTTGGATTAAGTCACTGTTTGTTGGCTAATAGGAAAGCTGAAAATTCTGTTCCACCAGAGATGGGGGAGCCGAATGAAAGCCCATGTGTATTTTTAGCATCCCTTGTAATCATGTCACCTTTTGAAATAGAAGCATCAGTGCATTAGAGCGGAGGAATTGGGGAGAGGACACGTTCTACCAAGAGAAATGTCATGCTCAGAGTGGATTGACTGAGTCACGCGTTGACTGAGTGATATTGGCGCTGGCTGGGGCAGCCCCATCTCCCTGCTGCACGCTTCCTCCCCCTCCCAGCTCCTCAGTTTTATTTGGCTTCCTCCTTCATGCATCTCTGCTGGCTGTCTCTTCCCAGGTGATTCTACCCTCCAAACTATACCCAGCTGGAATAAAACCCGGCATGCGCAAGATGCTTTGGGTTGTTCACCCAGAGGGCAGGTGGCCCTGGCAGGGTGACATCGCATGCCTTAGTGGAAGCTACTTAGCAATGCCTTTTTCTTTTATCTTTTTGCCTAAGAAGAAAGCCGCTGTACCACAAGGAAGAGAGGAGGGCATCTGTTCAACAATGAATGTTTATTTGCTGTTCACCTCTGAAATGCCAATGAGCATTTGTGCTGTCTGGTTTGAACTGACTATTGGCCTTGGAGAAATTACTGATGCTGCTCTCGAAAGAAATTGTCCCTTAGTGTCTAAGGAGGTAGAAGAGGTCTGTCACAGTCTCCCTCTGATCGCGAACAGATCATGTCATTGCTCTGCTACATCCAGGAAAAGAGAACAATTCCCCTTTATTCCCATCTTTTGCCTCACCTTCATAGGCTGGTAAGGAGGCAAAAACTAGTTTCTCTGCATTTACACAATAACCAAAATAATGGTCCTCTGCACTGGACACATTTCTTGGTGCTGTTAGTGTGCACCTCAGACCTTTGGAGGTCACTTGTAGCTGTTCACCTTCTGTCCCCTGGCTCAGCTCCGGCAGGGGCATCCAGGTACCGGCTGGTTTCCAGTTTTTTCTGCACGTTTTTCAGCACTGAGTGGGGTGTTTTCACCCCCGGGAGGTAAAGAAGCGGGAGGAATACAATTGCTTGAGGAGAGTTGACTGTCACGCACGCCAGGCCATTCACTGCAGCTCTCTGTGCCTTGGTGAAGGGGCTATCTGTGGCTGAGGTGACCTTCCTTACCAAGTAAGACGGATCTGCAATCAGTGCTGTAATCTTTTAAACAGGTCCTGTTGTCCAGGAGCCTCCTTTATGTGCCCGAGAGTGGTGGACAACCCTCCGCTTCTTCCCTTAAGCGTTATGTGAAATCCATTCTCCATTGTACTGGCACTGGCAGAAGTGTGATGTTTCTTCGGTGTGCCAAGACGTTGGTCTCGTGTTTACGCTACCTCCTGCTGCATGACAGCCACCCATAAGATTAATTAAGCCACAGTGCTGGCTTTCTCCTCTGTCTTGTGTATCTTCACTTGATGCACAGCTTTGTGACTTGACTGAAGGCAGAAATGGAAAACTTCAGGCTAAGATTATGGAGGTTCCCGCTGAGGGCAGCAAGCAAAAGTCAGTGGAGGAAGCTGACCTGGGCTGGAAGGCAGCCTGATCCTGCAGCCACCGCGCTGCCCCTGCACCTCCTGAGAAAAGACGTGTGCTCTGTCCTGTGTGACCTGTCTCCCAGGGCTAGGTGATGCTCCTTCAGTACTTGGGGAGGGGAGCAGGTTCAGAGGCAGCCACAGGCGGGCTGCCTGCCCAGCGTTGCTTGCTACGTTTATTTTTTTTTAAGGCTGATCAGAGATGAGGAAATTTTTCAAAAAGTAAAAGTAAATGTGGCTTTAATGGATCACATCTTTTTTTTTTTTTCTCCCCCCCCCCCCCCAGNACAGACCCATCAAAAGGGTCAGCATAGCTTCTACCCCCCACCCCACTTCTTTTTCCATCTTATCTGGTTGCTAATGATGACAATTTCTATTTGCACAGCGCTCACCTAAGGATCTCCAGATTTATTTTTTTTTTCCAAAAGTGGATGTCTATTTTTAACCTGATTTTATAGATGGTGAAACGAAGAAGTAGACAGGTCTGTGTGCAACAAACTCCTTGCAGCACAGCTGTGCCGGGGTGAGAAGAGGTGAGCCGGGCTGGCAGATGGAGAGGTGCGGAGCTGCTGGGGAGGCTTTGGGGCTGCCTGCTGCAGTGTGTGGATGGGGCCGGGCAGCCCTCCTCCGCCTGCGTCTGTCCCCCCCCATCCACCTTTCTTCTAGTAAAAGTGGGTTATTCTCATCTGGAGTTGCTCTCTTGGTGGCTTGGGATTGTTGTAAAAAAATTTGGGGCGTGGCTTTGTCGTCTGCTTGTGTGCATGCCAGTATGGTTCCCTGCTAAAGCATCCCCAGTGCTGCCAGAGTGAGACCTCTCCACCTCCCCAGTGAGTCTTGGCCAAGTTAGGGAGCAGCCCTGCGTACGCACAAGCATTTGCTTTAGGGACATACCCATCAGTTAAAGTGGAATTACATGCTTAACTTACTTAAGCAAAGCCTAGAGTAATTTAGTATGTAATTAAGAATTATGTACTCAAAGATAACCATTTGTAGGGCTGGGGCTTGCTGTCCTGCTTCCCTTTCCCTAACAACACAGGCAAATTGCTTGTGCTCTTGTCTTGTTCTGCCCGGGTAACGCTTCCAGCCACTGGGATCAGAGGATAACAGAGACGGGAGGAGAGACAAAGCATACAGACCTGTAGCAACACCTCATTGCTCTGTGAATCATAGAATCGTAGAGTGGTTTAGAGTTGGAAAGGACCTTGAAGATCATCGAGTTCCAACCCCCCTGCCGTAGGCAGGGACACCTCCCACTAGACCAGGTTGCCCAAGGCCACGTCCAGCCTGGCCTTGAGCATGAAGCCACCTCAAAACATGGGAGTGTTTCAGAGGTCCAAGTATAGCTGGAGAAGCTTATTTAAATGTTGCACAGGGACAAATCCTGGCTGTCCTCCAACCCCAAGCCTTTCTTCAATGGATCTTTCCCTCAGTGGGTGGGTTGTCCTCAGCCAGCCGCTAGCAGGGCTGTGCCCCAGAATCGCCACCTGGCCAAGGACTGCTTGACGTTTGGCAAGCTCAGCTTTGCAGACCAAAGCCCTCGTGTACCTCCCCTGCCAGCGGTTTCTCCAAATTGCTATCGGTGTCCCAGGGGTACAGCACTGGGTCAACGCAAGCTGCCCCTCCCTTATGGTTATACCAGTATTGAAGACTATGAAAGAAGAGGGCTGACAGGCTGCTGTGACCACAGCCTTCCACCAGAGACTGCCATCTGCAGAATGAGGCCAGGAAGGTCCTTTCACTTGGATATCCAGACTGCGGCAGGCAGGGAGCTCCGGAGCAGGACAGGGTCTGAACTGATAATGGCAGCAGGCGATGCCCCATGTCCATCAGCTCCTAGATGTTGGTGTCTCCCAAACAACGCTTTTCAGAGGGAGAGGTCACTTTGTCCCCTTGTGATTTTTGGCAAGTTTTGTCCACGGCATGAGAGCAGCCAGAGGAAAGATGTATTGCCTCCTAAGGAAAGGAGAGCTGGGTAACTAGTGCACTGGGGACGCCTGATGCTCTCCTTTCTTGTCACCCTGCTTGTCTTTCTTATTATGTCTCCATGACCCATACTTGTAAAGATGGGGAATGCAGGTTAAGGAGCTAAAATTCATTCAGTGTTTGTGTGATTATTTTTTTTAAATACAAGAGGTAGGTTTAGGGGCAGTTCATTGTTTTCTTCTAATGATTCACGCTGCCTTTTTGGGGCAAATTTGCCAAAGCTCAGAGAGGGCGATTTCACTTTTTTGTGTGCCTGCCCTTTTTTTTTATCGGTCTATTTGCTCTGTGCGCCTTTCTCCCTTGCCCTGAGTGGGGCTGACACTTTGTGGTTCCTCTTTTACCATCATCTCCCTTTTTGGGCTCAGTGAGGTGTTACTGCAGGTGGGATAAGGTGGTAGGCCAGAACTCCTGTGTGGACCCACTCTTGTGGGCAGCTCTTCCTCTGCTCATGTTGCAGGAACAGAACGATGTGCAACTACATAAGTAGAGCTGTAAGAAATGGCATCTTGTGCAAACAAACTATGGGGGTCATTTGGGAGTCCTCTATTCAGACATGGTCATCGTAGCAAAATCTTGGGAAAGAGCTAGACCTCCTCCAGGCTGTCTTCTTGCACAAGCCATGCCAGCTAAATTCATTGAATAATCCCTGCCTCAGGCCAAAAACTTCTGCTTGAGATACAGCAGATCATTAAAAAAAGAAATAAAAAAAATCTGAAGTTATGGAAAGCTAGCCGTGTTCCAGAATGCATTGTACCCGTGGCTGGCTGATCCCACAACTCAATGGTTGGGGTCTGACTCTGTCCAGTTCTTGGCTCCTGCCAAACTTCACTTGTCTGTGCAGGTACTTCCAGTTCTAAAATCCCACAGTGCCCTACGAGCCTTCTCCTAGCTGATGGTGATGGTGACTTCCCTTTACCTGCAGAAACACATTCCTCAGTGCTATTTGGATGTTGCCTTCATCAGCTCCCATCCTAAAGCGGGTGGCATGGTTATGGCTAATGCAGTCTTTGCTGTGGTCCTCCAGATAGCTCAGTTCCAGTGGTGGATGGGGTCACTCTGGGTGGTTTGTGTAGTTTTGCAAAGATTGTCTTTGATCCTTGGGAGAAGATGAACTGCACCGTGGCTGGTACATACCCTTGCTTTCTGCAGCATGGAGCAAGGCTTCGTCTGTTCCCAGTTTATTTTCTCTATAGTAATGCACAGACCCAGCTTGGACAAGAATTTAATGGTGTCACCTACATTATGTCTAGTCATTAAGGAGAACTGAACCACTTATCTGGAAAGACACTTTTGGAGCAGGCATCTGCTCCAGCATGCACTGGAATGGAAGATCCCTGGCCCACAAAATGAGTGGTACGTTCGGTGTCTTTGGGCTGATCTGGCTCTCGGAGTAAGCCAAAAAATGCCGTTTCCGCTATTCAAACAGAGGATCGCCTGCCCACACTGAGTAATTTCTGCTTCTTTTCTTTCACTCCAGAGATCCCATTGACAAAGTCTGTGTCGCTCCAGTGTTATTGTTCAATTCATCCTGTGCATTCAATTCAGTTTTACACAGCTTTTAAGCAGCTCTGTTGTTTGAACACAGCTTCATCCCACATCTCCTTCCTGCATAACTCTTCTCTCGGGAACAAGCCAGGGAAAGGCAGGTTTGTGTGTGTCTCTTTGAGAGAGAAGCAGCTCTTTCCAAATTCCTGCCCATCACATGGTTGTTCAGCAGCTGAACCCTCTACTGTAGCCATTCGTTCCTTTTTTCTTTTTTTTTTTTTTTTTTTACTTTTAACAGAGGCACCTCCTTGTCTCTGATCTTCTGATAGCAAATGTCTCCTTTCATGTCCTACATCAAGGCTGCTGCTTTGGCCTCCTATCCCATTTGCTCCTCTCTTTAATGCTGTGCCAAGCTTATTAATGTCAGGCAGTGCTGCTCTGGACCCCTTGGTGTAACTCCAAATGCACAATCCTCTCCCCAGAGCTTTGTTGGACAAGCTCCTTCCTGGCCCCATGTGCAAGCCATGGTGGTGGCACCACCTGGACCATGGCTGTGTATTGTCCCATTTATTGTTCTTGGGGATCCAGAAGGCTGGACTGACTTTTGGCCCCTCTGTGTCCATCTCTACGTGCATCCTGCTGCCTTCTAGTGAGAGAAGCCCGTGATCCAGGCCTGGCATTTGGGATCAGAAGGAGAAGGAAGAGTGCCTGTGGAGTAAAGTAGTTTTTGTATGCAGACATGGCTGTGTTATCAGAGCCTGGTGATGGAGGACCTGCTGCTGACCACAGTGCCCACCTCCTTTGGGAGCACATGCCACCTCCTCCAGGTTTTGTGGGGTACTGGTCTGCTGCCTCCAACTCACCTGCTCGCATGTAAGCTTTATCCTTAGTCTAAATATACTGCAAACCTGTTGAAAATCAAGAGCAGGCTGTCAGGGAGACAGACAGGCTATAAAGGCAGTGGGGGAAGGTGCGAGTTATTTGACAGGTGATTACAATTAGGGATTTTCTTCCTATTTATCCTGGCGTAGCTGTGTGCAAGCCAGTCGGACTGCTCTGTACATGCCCCGGCGTAACTGAATTGTGCTGTGGCATTAGCGTGAACGTTGCCCCGTTGCAATACAGAGGGAGAAGCTCCTCATCATCCAGACATCTAGCGCACAGGAGAGGTTCATCCAACCTGAGTGACACGCTGCTGATGCCCAAGTTAATAAGGCAGGGGAGGATCTGGTCACTCTGCGTTACCGACAGCCCCCCATGGCAGCCGGAGA
Source organism: Anarhynchus alexandrinus (assembly GCA_008711295.1). Lineage (NCBI taxonomy): Eukaryota > Metazoa > Chordata > Aves > Charadriiformes > Charadriidae > Anarhynchus > Anarhynchus alexandrinus. The sequence goes on from VUYV01000124.1 coordinate 2,323,211, forward strand.
GCTGCGCAGCGTGACGGCTCCGGCTTAGCTGGTGATGAGTCACCTTGGGTGCCTGATGTCTGGATAACTCCTGGAAAAACCAGGGCAGTTAAAATGCCAGCTAATGGGGAAAATTTTCAGCTGGGGTATGTTAAAGTAGCTCCCCAGCTGTCGGGGACACTTGGCCACCAACCACCCACCTCCTGACCTGGCTGGTTCAATGGCACTCACCTGCAATGAATTTGCTGGGGTGAGGCTAGTGAGATAGTCCACAGTTTTTAAGCAAAGCCTGAGGTGCTGGCATGGTTTTGTCTTTCCTGAGGGCTCGGGGTTTGTCTTATTGCTGAGGCCAGGTAGGTAAAGAAAGAGGCTCCGTCTTCCCCTGCTTCTCAGGAATTCTGGTAAAGAAGCAGCTGAGAAAATGCCCCAATTTCTGCCTAATCTGTGGTTCTTTCCAGCTCTTCAGCTGTCTCTTTAGTCACTTTAAAAGCTGATAGGAGTTATTGATCTCATTTACCCTCTGTATATCTTGACTGATTCTTTATTTGGAAACCAGAGTCTTGAGATGCAGAGGAAAAGCAAAGCTTGTCTTGTGGGCTGGAACAAAAATGTGCTTTAGCGTATCTGAAATCTATAAGGCGGCTTTGTGTTTCCATGGGCTGTGCTGAAATACCCAGTCCCAGGCAGGGAGGGGACTGTGACCCACTTCTGTGCTGTGGAGAGGACTCTGGCCTCCTGGCCCTCTAGCGAGAGCCTCTTTTGCTGCCTCCCTTGTGTGCGTTTCTCCAGCGTACCTGAACTCACAGCTCTGGGGAAGGGCAGGTCCTGCTCAGGAGGAAAGCTGCAGCCGGCACTTCTGCCTCTGCCCAGGCAGCTCCTGCACTCCAGGGCAGGTCTTGACATTCTGAACGGAGGCGTAAGAGACAGACCTACCTCTTCATTTCCAGTTAGTGCTGCACAAGCTTCCCTCAGAGCTGCAGCTCTCGTGTTAGGTCTTGTAAGTGTGCATGATGGTCAGTCCTAAGAGCGCTGAGGGAAATCTCAGCTCAGTGAAGAATATGGTTGACTCTTTAATCTGAGGAGTAGTGAGAGCCATCTTTTCCAACAGCTGTGCTCAACAGTGACATAAGTTTCAGATGACCCACCTACAGGAAAGAAAAAAAAATATTCTTAATTTTGGACGCTTCTTGACCTACTTCCCAGCCGTGTTCCTTCCAACAGCCACCTGTTGTCTGTGAGAACACAAGTTTTGCAAGGAAAATTGCTGTGTGACGGTTAATAGTTAAATGCAATTTTGTTTATTGGCTGTTTTAGAAAACATAAAGAATGGCTAAGTGCACGGACAGATTGTTGCATCCAAATGATTTACTGCTTTGCCTTTTATAGCTCTTGATTACATCAGGTTGCTGCATCAATATCTTGTCTGTTACAGTCCAGCCTGCTGGGCCAGCAAGGCAAGGAATATTATTGCTGGGTGGTTTTCCAGGTGGTGTGGCAATTAAAATAGCTTTCCAGGGGGACGTGGTGCAGATCCCCCAAAGCTGGGAAGCAATTTAAACTCATGCATGTTCAGATGCTTGTCCAGCCCATGGATCTAAAAAAAAGTACACTGTTTTCCTAAAATATTCAGGGTGTTTTGCTTAGGACTGGCTGGTTATACTCGAGTAAAAACCTTGCCTGAGTATTTCACTGCATCTGACTTTGATCCAGGCTGCAATCTAGAAATGCAAATAGCCATCCGTAGCAAGAGATGGGTGAGGAACTGTGAACTGAGGTCTGATGTCCAAAACCTCTAGGATATGAAGCTGTTTGAGCCCAGTTCAGAGACAGGCACCAGTAGCAATGCCTTTCTCCAGGCTGGGATTCACAGGCTTCATCTTCTTCAAAATATCAGCAGGGACAGGTCCAGGACTTAGTGCCCCAGTGCCACATCAGGGGTGGCTTTGCACCCACAAGTCTTGTTGGTCCTTCTGGAAGAGTGCCCTCCTGCCTAACAGCTGAGGAAGCGTGTGATGGGATTTGGCTTTGAGGATCCAGCAAAGCTCACAACAGGAATGGCTCCCAATGTCCTGACAGCTCCTGCAAGGCCAGATCTGAACCCAAAGGAGACTTCACCACGTATTAGAAAATCTACTCCTGCCCAGTTCTGGTCCCCTTCCTTTCTCCATCCCCTTTAGCAGGCAAACCAGCTTGTCCTGCAGGATGCAGAAGGTGAAGGTAACCAAGGTTGTGTGCTCGGTGTATTACCTCTGCCATGGCACAGAGCAATTGGGACAGGGAGGAAGGGAGAGGGGAAGGGGCTCTGTGCACATTGAGAGAGCTTTCCTCACAGTGGACAGAAAGTGGGGCTAGAAAAGCAAGTACTAAAACAGTTGGTTGATGCCTTCATGAAAGAAGCAATAGTCGTGACCTTATGCTCCAGACAACACAGAATGGGGGAGGTTGGGAGAGGAGAAGGAGGGTCCCTGCTGAAAACCGTTTTCATCAGCAGTTCAATTTCCTACTGTAGCCAGAGCTTGTGCCTCATTCGTGTACATCTCTAAATCAGATACACTTCATACTCCTGTTCTTCAGCTGTGCACTAGATGCAACAAGTGATGGCAGGAAATTGAACACAGGACCGCATGGCTGCAGCTGCAGGGAATGCGATGGCATTAGCAATCTGACCATGGGTCTCTTTCTGGTGGCTCCAGAAGTCACTGAAATACAGCATAGAGCCTCAGATCCAATTTCCTGCTCTCCTTTATCCTGGGTGTACACGTTGGTCAGAGCGACCGCCCGTCATTATCAGGTGATCCATCATATTAAAACACGGGGGGAGGAAAAACCACAGCAAAAAGGAAAATTAATGCTTTGCAGTCTTTGAAGTAATTCCCCTTTCATCCTAGCCCATAAAACTTTGATTTAATCTTGCATCCTGGCTCAAGGGTTTCTCTGTGTCCCAGCGGTCTGATATGCTCAGTCCAGTTTGGACACTGGTGGAAGCCAAGCAGTACAAGCATCCACACGCACTAACCTGGCCCACGCTAGCCTTCCCTTCTGGACGGGGTCAAGGCAGGTGCCATGTGGGACTGTCACTTCGCCTGTGCTGGCTAACACCATCCCTTGCCAGGGAAGCAGGAGAATTGTCACTGCCCCAGGTAATCCCCTTCCCAACCTGCTTCATTAAATAGTAAACAGTCAGAGTGTAATGCCAGCGTGGCCAGTGACCTCATCCTGGGCTGGTGTGTGAAGGACGAGGGCCTGCAGTGTGTGAAGGATGATGCAGGGTATGTCAGGAGGTCTTCATGCATCTTGCACTCTTCTCTTTGAGAGGCTGAGACAGTGCCAGGGGGACTGCAATAGCTTCCAGTCCAGTTCAAGGTCAGGAGCAAACAACTGACCTGTTTGTCTGTGATCTTGCCTTTTAGTAGCAGACATCAACTCAGCAGTTGTCATTAAAGGTCCATTATACTCCGCAAGGGGGCTGGTGGCTGTGATGTTCTGGACAGAGTCCAATCATCATTCTGCTTCTGCAAATTCCCCTTGGAAGGTGTTGGATGCAGCACACTTCGCTTCCTGCCCGCTGCCGCTCTGCACTGCTCCTCCAGGCTCTTCAGCAGCTCCCGTAGCGTAATGCAGTCTATACTGCTCACAGTGACAAAGTTCCAGCTAATTTCTATAGGATTTTTGGCTTGATCTAATCATAATCTGTACTCTGCTAAAGTGACTGGAAGCTGTCTGCACCTCCCCCGGGGCACTGCAGTAACATCAGGCTGGTCAGGACTTCATTGCACTTGTCTATATAAATGCGCTGGGTGAGGGAGAGGTCCCACATTGGCAGCTGTGGATGGAGGTGAAGGCAGATTATCCTCAGGTTCTCCAACGCCCCAGAGAAGGCTGTCCAAAGTTCATGAGTTGGCATTTTCTGAATTGGTCCTACAAGATGTGAAGACCCTTGACCTGGCCGAGAGCAGTTCAGTGCTCGGACAGTTAAGACAGTGTCTGCTTGATGCTTCCCAGCCAGGGTGCATGGGCTCAGAGCTCTGCCCTCGCTGCTGCTGGGAGGTGCAAGAGCCTTTTCCAGGCAGCAGAGCCCTGGAGGAAGTGTGCACGTGTCTTATTTACCGTGTGCTGGTGTGCAATCTGTGAAGGGAACTTCCCCTGCTCAGCAGCTCAGCATCCTGGGAGGTTTCTGTAGCAAGGACTGGCACTCATCTGCGTGTTTCCATCAAAGAAAAGAGGTGACCTGGTTTGGAGTGTTTTGTCTCATCACTTTCCCCAGTGGTACCTGGGGTAAGGGAGGAGACTCGGTAGCGGAGAATGAACCCACAGCTGTGACTGCATTCAGGAGAGAAAGGTTTCACGTCCCTACCTTCTGTGATGAAAATCACAGTCATAAAATTAATCGCTGATTTCACACTTCCTGATACACTATGAAAATGATCAGACACAGCAGCAGCTGGGGGAAGTGATGGGACTCCTTCTAATAATATCTTTTTTTAATCTTTTTTTTTTTTTTCCTTTTCTGAACATGCATTCATTGTTTGTGGAGTGTGGCAAAGGACTTAAAATCTCAATGCACCCACCAAAGAAGTCCAACAAGGGAGCTGCTCTTGCAGCCTGTCCCCTGACCACATGGCAGCAGCTCTCTGTCTCACGAAGGCAGTAAACCATGAAACCACCAATGAAAAAATTAGGATGAAAATGTGTCTATACGGAGGCAAGATTAAAAGTGTTTCGTGGTTTCTGTCTTTCTGAAGGCGGGACGAAATGATCTTCGCCTCGTGGCTCTATTGCATGCTCTTGGCCCTGCGCACCCTTACAGGGATGGGACTAAAACCCTTCGAGCACGTGGAGGGGGAGCTATGCCCATCACCTCCCCTGGGAGCCCACGATGGCTCTGGCAGTGACTCAGCCTGGGGGAACCAGGGACTTGCCGCCAGGCTTCTGAGTGCAGTAGCTGATGGATGGCAGCCCGGATGCTTGGAGGCATCCTGATCCGCAGGATAGTGTTGGGCAGAGGGGATAACGCTCCACCAGCCAGTGGAGAGGAGGGGACCCTTAGTCTTTTCCCCAGGGGTGGCTGCGGCAGCCGATGGCTTGTCTATCCCTAGTCCCCCGGCAGCAGTCACAGTGCTCTGCCTGTGCCCTGTAGGACGTGGAGCCATCCCTCCGCTCCCCTTCTCAGTAATAAGAAAGTACTTGAAGGGGCACTAGGAAGATGTTAAGTGGAAAACCATAGGTCTAGATGCAGCTGCCACCAGTGAGATGATGGCAGTAGGACTGTTGCTGAAGGGGGAGCGCAGCGGTTCGTAGCAGAACCAGCTGAAAGGGAATCCGAGCACCGCAGGCTCTGCTGCTTTTGCAGTGTCAGCAAAACCACACGATGTTAGGGGAAGGAGGCTGTTTCAGGATGCTGCCGCTCCTGGGATGCCATTTCCCTTGTCTAGTAAATACTAACTTCTGCGATGAGCCACATAATGAGGGTGCTGAACCACACCTTCATCCTCTGGAGTGCATTACAACCAAGTGTCAAGCAATTAGCCCTTGCAGCAGCCTTGGGAAATGAGTAATGCCCCGTTGTATTCAAGGAGTTGCCTGGCACTGCCAAAGCTCCTGGAGTAAGCTAGGGCAGGTCTGGGAGCAGCAGGTCTCCTGGCTCCCAGTCAAGTGACTTGGTCTGCATGCTGCTGGGACTCGGGAGCCTGTTCTGCTGCGTGGGTGGTGTCTGGGAGATGTACCTGGAAATTGCTCTGGGCGTTGTCAGTATCTTTGACTGCCAGTCAGGAGTAAATCCAGGCCCTTTTGAGGAACTTGGGTGCAGCAGACGTGAGCTGAGTGCAGGCTGGGGCGGGGAACAGCATGTGGAGGCAGCGGCTGAGGAGCTCATATGGGTTCACAGATGCTCCCTGTCCCCAGGAGGAGGGGGCTGGTGGCAGGACAGGGGTGAGGGCCCTGCCACCCCAGAAGGACTCCTGCAGGACACTCCTAGGGCATGGCAAAGGCAGGTATCCGAACCTAGGACATGCTCTCTGGCATCACCCATCGCCCTCCACAGAGGCAGCAGCGCTGGGGTGGCAGCACACTCCTGGGGGGCCTGGGGGAACCCACCTGCAGCTTGTCATCACCTTGCTGGGCAATCTGCTCTGAGCACGCACCCGCTTGCTGCCCAGGTGACCTGGGCTTCCCCAAGCACCGCAAAGCTGCTTCTTCAGCTCCTGCTGGCTCTGCAGGGAACACGGCTCTGCCTCCAGCTCCTTTGGGGCTTGTTTTCCTCTGAGCTCTGGTGTTTGCATGAGGTTCTGCTGCTCTTCCTGTTAAAGTAAATGGCATTTTCTCATGGTTTAGCCTTTGTAAAGAGCTTGTGGGGTTGGCACTTAATCTGCATTAGGTTGCCCAGAGAGGTTGTTGAGGCCCCATCCCTGGAGGTGTTCAAGGCCAGGCTGGACATGGCCTTGGGCAACCTGGTCTAGTGGGAGGTGTCCCTGTCTATGGCAGGGGGGGTTGGAACTCGATGATCTTCAAGGTCCTTTCCAACCTAAACCATTCTATGATTCTATGCATGTATGGTACCTGCTGAGAACCCTGTTTTGATTTCTGTCCTGGGCTCCTGAGGCAAGGAGGCAGTGTGGTCTTCCTTTGCCAGCAGATACTGATCTGTGCTCATCTGGTGGTCCCTCACGTGGTTCTGGAACCTGCTAGACCACTGCAGGGAAATTTGGTAGCCGAGTAGCTGTTCCCAAAATCTTAATTTCTCGGGATGCCTGGGCTGAGGGAAGCACACGGTCTGTGGGAAGCACCCGGTCTGTTAGGGCTCTACTGCGAGATGCTGAGTGTTGCCAGCTGGATCCCGTCTGCCCAGCTGTGCCGAGTGAAGTCCTGCCACTCCTGTCAAACGTGGTTCTGGTGGCTGCTGCAGCTGTGACCTTTGACAAATATCCCACCAGCACGGGGACATGAGGTGGTTTTTTTTCTACCTGGTGTTCCTGCTTTCGGCCCTTGGGGTGAGGTTGGTGTATTTGGATAGCAATCCTCTGAGCGGCCCCGTGTGACTGGGAATCCTGGAAGTGGGAGATATTTCTCTGTAGCTGCAAGATGGCCAGCAGTGCAAAAATGAGTGTGAAAAAACACACAGACTGTGCAAAATGGCCATAGCCTCCCTCCGCCAGGAGCACCAGGAAGGCCACTGAGGGTGGGAGATGGTCAGCCTGAGACTCTCCAGGCTGAAGAGCTTCTGCCGTTCCCAGTTATTCCACCAATTATCTCCAGAGCAAAACTCCTTCTGCACATTATGGGAATCAAATTAGTTATCATGGAGAGAAAGGCAGAGCTACTTCAAGCCCACAGTTTATGTGCTGTGTTGACAAAGAGCAACAGCTAAACCCACGTCCCCACAGCAACAACACAAAGGGTGGTTTAAAGAGTGTGTGTGGCAAGAGGCATGAGCAGGTGGGAGATGCTGTGCAGAAAGCAGCAGAGGACAGGGCAGAGGCTGAAGGTAGGGTTGCGTACAAAGTACGGGACAAAATACATATTGTGTGGAAAAGAAAGCCTCTGAGAAAGAAAAGCTGGGCTATGAAAGACCGCCCTGTCTTTTGTGCGTGTGTCTGAGTGTGCCTTTCTCCTCCACAAATTAACTTCCTTCCATCTGAATCCTTCTGACTACGCTGAGGGTGGGATGCCTGTGGTCAGTGCAACACTGTGGGACTGCTTTGGGCTGTAATGGCGTGCCTCGGACAAGCAGGTTGTGGTCAGCAGGATCTAAGCGTATATAGGTACGTGTTGCATGAGCCTATGTCTTTTGGTGGTTGTGCATTTTTTTAAACATTGAAACGAGGGATAATACTCTTGTAAACTCCACTTTTAGGAGAACCTGAATAAATTAATACTTTAAGGGATAACCAATGTTTTATCACACACTCAATCCAAAAACATGACACATATCAGAAGGACAGTTCAGCGACATAACTAGAGACCTAAAGTCAAGGCTTCGGTGCTGGGGGTGGTGGCAGACCTTGTGTGGAGTCCCGATGGCAGGTCTCTTCCCAGGGAGACTGTCCCTGCCCTGCCACTATCACCAGAGCAGTGTGGGGTCAGACCCTGCACCAGGAGATCTTGTCCCATATGTGTTTCCTGGGTCCTGCCTGGTCTGGACAGAGGCCACGTGTATGGTAGAGATGAATGCAGCTCTCCAATCTCTCCATGCACAAGCTGCTCACTCCTTTAATTAAACTGTTAACTTTCATTAACAGCTGATGTTAATTTACTTTACAGTTTCTTTTTTCCCCTGACTTTTATAAACCAGGATGAGAGTCTCCTGGAGGGAAGCACGGCTTTCTTCTAACTGCTCAGGGGGAAGAGACAATCTGGCACTCTTCACTTTGTCCCAGATTTTTAAAGGAAGAGACACTATTGCATAGGAGATTTTTATTTATTTTTTTTTTAGTGGGTCTCAGCTGTTTTGCTAAGAAAATTCTTACATTGACCTTAGGGGAATAGTAAAATCTTATTCTATCTTTACCCAGCATTTGTTGTTATCCCCATTGGACTGTGCTATCAAGGCCTGTAGTTGTGCTGTCTGCTAACACCCCCTGAGGTTGGGGTCCTTCAGCTCTGGCATCTTGCATGCTCAAAGTGGAGACAAACCACAGCGTGAAACCTTCTTTGCAGGTTGGAGGTTAAAGGCAGGGTCACCCACAGCCACACCAGCATTTTCGTGCCCGTGAGCTGAGCACCCACAGCCCCGTGCCAGCCACTGCTCGTGTAGGCAGGTGGCTGCAGGGTGGCTGTGAGTCCATTGGCCGCCCGGGCTGCAAAACGGGTGGGAAAGTTTGATTTGCTGATGGTGTGGAAGACCCTTAGGAACTGGAAGCCAATACAGGGGACAACATGCTCCTGCTACCTATATGCTATCTGCGATATAACATAACCTTTACCATTTTTCATTACCAATAGCAGCAGAAATTAGCCTGTTAGCAAGCCTGCTGGCCAAGGAGTAGCTTCCCCAGAATTTGAAGGTACAAGCACAAGAGGATGGGGGAAGAGTTTGAGAGAGGGCTGGGAAAGCCAGCCTGTGCACGGCACTTGGTCGAAGCACCAGCTGCTGCTCTAGAGCTGCTGCGAATCCTCCTTTCCATGAAGAGCTGGCTTAGTTTTAGAACCGTGGATTTTTTTCATGTTATTAGGCAGCGTGTGGGGTAGGAAGCAGGAAAAAAAAAGTCTTTGTGGCAGTGTTTAACAGAGAAACCAGAGAAGTAGAGGTACAATCGATTTATGTCTTTGTTGGGTTTCAAAATCAATGAAATATGAGCTTTTCCCATTGATTTTTTTGGAATTCAAAATGATTTTGGGAAGCTGTTAAATATATTGACAACTTTGGGAGCCAATTCCTCTTCTAAGGCTTTGTAAGACATGTATGAGAACCCATCAGAAGGTACTGATGTGCTTGCAAGCTTCTCGCCATGCTAATAGCTGTTGCTGTCATCTGTCATGCCAGACCTCCTCCTCCGAGGCCAGGCTTCTTGGTCCTCAGTGAGAGTGGGGAGAGGAGCAGATCCAGTCCATGGCTGTAATCTGAGCCACATGTACTTGTTCTGCAGCTGAGAAAATGAGTGTATTGCCAGCAGTGTCGGTGCTGGTTGCTAATTACTAGTCACTGCAGTTGAAAGGCACCTTCTGGATCTGCTTGTGACCTTTGTCCTGGCACATATCCTGATGGTGTAAGCAATAGGGTCCCATTGGTCCTTCCTGGAAAAAAACTTATGTTATAAAACCACTCCAAAAACATATACCCTAGTTTGTTGCTAGTGAGCTATTGCTCTAAGATGCCAACAAAGAAGGAAATTCTCAGAGCTTCTCAACCTGAGAAGGTCCCCCTGAACACCACCCATGGTTGGTATTTAAAATGCTGGTAAATCCCCTTTGAATGGGTGCCTGTTTCCTGTGCCAGGATGCACTGGCTTGCCAGGCCTCACCCCAGGGTGTTTGTCCTGAGCAGGTATGCTCCACCACAGATGTCCACCTTCCCGGCACCCTGCACTGGTCAATCTATAGATCAACACAGTTTCTGAAGCCAATGCTAAAATGGAACACTTTGGAATGAACATGTGTTCTGGATTCCACCATGATCAAAATCTGGCTGTGAGGTGTGCCCTCACTCTCCGGTTTCAGGTGGATTCTTTGGAAGATGTCAGTTCTTATCAAAAGTTTTCAAGGGTTTGAGTTGCCTTGGACTCCCAATGACTAGCTGCTATCTTTAGTTAGGACTTTTTTTTTTATTTTTGGGAGGGGGGAGTTTTACATGATGTCTGAATGCTACCTTAAGTTCTTTTAGGTCCATGTTCGCTTGCACAGAATACCCTTGGCAAGCCCAGACTGGGATGTGTTTGAGGTACCAGTTGCCTACACGTGGGCTTGTCTCTACATTGCTCTGCACTTAGTTGCAATGGTGAAGATGATCACACAAAGAACTGCTCTTCCTTCTGAACCAGACCTAAGGAATATGGCCTCTGACCCCAGTCCAAAGCTCATAGGAAGCTTTGCAATGAGACTAGAGGACCTTATCACAACCTACACCTGTCACAGCCACCCACATCTGTGGATCAGAGAGATTAAACCCATGTTTTGCTCCTTCCTGATCAGTGCACAAAGGATACACAAAGAATGAGCAATGCTTCAGCCTTCCTTGCGCATCTGTGCCAGAAACCCATTTGCTAGGACCCGTGAAGGAATTGCCCACTGGTCATGGGAAGTGCAATGAAGAGACCATGAACTGTCCCAGGTGTCCCACAGTTTGTCTGATAGGATCTTGTGCACTGTTGAGGATGTGTGTGTAAAGCCCAGGTTGGCACTCAGAGCCTCAGTCATGTTTGCAAAGCCGGCTTTTACGGGGGAAAAAATAAAGCACAGAATTTTACATTTAAACTGGGTTCATTTGCTCTGTAATCACAGATAGCCTTGAAGCTGCCTCCTACATGGTGGCTCCTTTCCTCTTTCCCCTAGAAAGTAATTTTTTCTCAGATTTGGAACTTCGTTTCAAGGCTCTGCAGATGCATCATACTAATAAATGTCAGATTATCCCATCTCTTCCGACACAAACGTGAGCAGGCACCTGATGAAAGCTGATGAGGGAGGAAAAGCAAAGCTATGAAAAAATAACCTGACACATACCCCAGGCTTACCGAGACCAAATCTTGAACGAGAAAAGGTGCCAGGACCTTAGATACAAACTTTGGGGCAGGAGTAGGCAGGCTGCTTGTATTCAAGCAACAAGGGCAAATGGAGACAGTGTTTGTGGCCATACTTGTGTCATTGGGCCAAGGGCTGAAAGATCAGAGGAGGACAGCAAGATGGTGGAAGCAACTCCTATGGCTTTGCTCAGCTAGAAATTTTCCAAGGAGGAGACACACCTCCAGCTTGTGGTGTCTGCTATAATATAGCAGTAATATGGCCATATCCATCCGAAGTTTTGGATGGCAACCGTGTGGAATTCTTGCCTGTACATGCTAAGTGCACAGGTGGTGGATGAAGGGGAAGGAATAGATTCTTTCTGACTCAGCTAACACCCTCCCAGAGTTTCTACTGGAACTTGTAAGACACTGGCAGGTTTTTTGTGTCGATAGACGACGTTGGCCTGGCAGAGCAAGTCGATGCCTGTTACGTGCATTGTCTTTATCGACAGCGCTGCCATTGGTTACGTTCTGCTGTCAGCATCTTTATTATCAGCACGGTTGCCAGCAGAAGACTGAAGCCATGGGATGTTGAAACCATGGATTAAGTTAGAAAAATCTTCTCCAGTCTTAGGCGGACAAGGAAATGAAGAGCAAAGCCTGCGTTTCTTGTTCCACCCCAAATCTCAAGAGCTCAGAGACAGGTTTGAGAGCGGTAGTAAGGTCCTGATTGCTCATGGGGAAAGCACCCAACAGATGCTTTTCTGGTTTATGAGAGACATTGCTTACCTGTGGTTTCTGTTTCAGGTGATCATGGAGGAGTCTGGAGGGGAATGGGGTTGGCTTTACAAATGTGGTTTGATTTCTCTGTTTGTTTGTTTGGTGGGGTTTTTTTTGTTGTTGCTGCATAACGAAATTATTAGTTATGCTTGTCATTCACAGAGAGTGAGAAAAGCCTTTATGAAAGAAATAGTGTGTGTTCCTTCAATATATTAGTATTTGGTAGTCTTCCAGTGGTTTCGGTTTAGGTGAGGTAATACTTGAAATACCAAGTGATCTTGGTATTCATTAAAAACTGACATCTGGGTTTGTTTAGTGAGATTGTGCTAAGCAGCCCAGGAGTTTGAAATCCCTGTATGATAACATAAACAAGAGCGTTTATTTTTTGTACTCCATAGAATTATTCTATAAAGGGTTTGGATGCTTTCATCCTAGGTTAGTACCTTGCAAGAACACCTTTAAGACTAAGGAGATAAAAAATTTCATATACTCTGTCTTGTGATGAACAATTTCTGCCTGAACTGAGCAACGTAAGACCAGGCCCATAAGGAGGGGAAAGAGAGAAGTGTCTGAGGGCATTTCTTAAACGTATTAGGCATGATTTTATGTACTGAGTTGAGGAGATGAGGTGAAATAAAACATCTGTGTACAATAAAGAGCTCTGTCTGTCTTAAGTTATTGTCAGCTGTAAATTTGTGTGTTGCCCCCAGGGCTTGTTCCTGCCGATGAGCAGTTTGTACCGCCATTTCTCGACTCCAGAATCGCTCTCACCAAGCCTTAAACACAAGCGGTTGTTTGGAACCGCCTGATGATGAGCCGTGGGTTGGGAGAGTTCCCCCGTGCCAGCCAGCGTCGTTTCCTTCCCTCGGTGTTGGAGGGGACTGGAGAGCTGCCACCCTCGGGGCCTGTCTTCCCTGGCAGGGGTGTGAGGTTTGGAGGTGGCCACCTGGAGATCGAGTGACACTGGCCGGCGCCAGGGTCCCTGCATCCACCCAGTCTTGGGTTTCAGCCACTGATGCTGCGCTGTTGATTTTCTGTGTTGATGTTAATAAGCGCTCTTCCACAGCTCTGATGAGACTGCTGGGCACGGTAATGCCTTGGCCCACACGTCTGCATGTGCCTGCGTGCCTCCAGGTGCTGGGAAGCCCTTCCCCTCCCTGAAGTCACACAGAAGCATCATCCAGGCATGCAGCCCTGTGTGGGGCTGGCCGGTACCCCATGGCCAGGCACCTTGGTACATGTTAGATCTCGCCTTGTCCTCTGGCCTGCAAGCATCCCATGCCACCTTCCCACCAGGTACACTGCCTTGCTTGGGCTATTTGGGGACAGCAGGAGCGGCAGGTGGCATTTGGGGACATACAGGACTGAGTCCAGCAACCACGGGATGTTCTGCAGTCTTCTGTGCTGCCATCTCCTACCTGTTCACCCCACCTGGCAGCAACTGTGTTCCCTTGTGTCTTCCTCTGGCTGCCCCTCTGTGTTTCTGTGCTCTAATTAATAACTGTAAGTAGCCAGACCAGGATGGGTAACTGCTCTTCCAGGTCTCTGGATCCCTTCTGTGCCGGGGTGTGGGGCCAGGAGCTGCCCTGGGGAGCTGTAACCACAAGGTACCAGCTGACTTTCAGGGACTTGGTGGTCTGTGCTTTCCTGCAGGGTACCACAGCCCATTTGCAGCTTTCCTTACCCGTTTTTGGCAGCATGAAGTAGATGCAACTATTTCACATCCCCCTCCCATTAAGTGTTTTGTTGCCCTTTCCCCTTCCCTCTTTGGACATCTCCTGCCTGTGCCTGGCTGAAGTAAAAGCTATTGCCCAGTGTAGGACTCAGGCTCAGGTTTCTCATGGCAGTTTACACAGCTGCTTTTGACAGGGATGGTTTGCACTTGTGTGTGTGCTCAAGTCTCACCAGGAAGCTTCTGCTCCCTCATCACGTCATGGGGTAAGGGGAGTCACTGGGGACAATGGAGTGGGGACAGCTTCTCTCTGGAGGATGAAACTGCCCATCCTTCAGCAGCATGGCCCTGCGTCAGGGATCGTTGTCTTATAGTACATGGGCTTGCCGTTTTTTTAAATAAGTGAGAAACCATGCCAGAAGGTAAATCTCCTGGAGGCACATGTCTGCCCGTAACTGCTGTGGTGAAAACAGAGGGATCACAAGGAGAGACAAACCTGTGAGCAAACATCACGATGTGCCTTGTGCAAGGCATAAAGCTACTGCCCTGTTCCACGGCCCTGGAAACCAGCCCCCAGTCATCTTCTGCCAGAGTCAAATAGTAGCTTTGGAGGCAACGTGTATTTTTTTACCTTAAAATGACTTGCTGTCTTGCAACTTGTTATTTGACTTTGGTTGAAAAAAATGACTGGGTGGTTTCTGCAAGCACAAACCAAAGCAGGCAGCTTCAAATGGATACCAGGACCAACTCTGCCTGTGTAATTACATTGCCTATATTTAATCTCTCAGAAGCGTTTGGCAGATGCTTTAAATTTCAGATATGCAATCAATATCTTCTGCTCTGAGGCTCGACTACCACGTTCTTCCCCTCCTTTGCTTGAAATACACAAAGTCAAGTCAATATACTTGGAGGGTACAGGAGTGATCGTCGCTCGGTGAGTGTATACCTCTATCTATCTATACCCATGGAGATCTCATAGAGATGCGTGTGTGGGAGTGCGTGCACGTTACATGCCTTTATTTATTTTGGAAAGGCTTTGCTCTGGTTTCGTCGTGCCTTGCTTTAAACCAGCTGAAAATCCGCTCCCCCCCCCCTTCCTCTCTGGATTGAGGAGAATAAATATGCATGGCTTGTAATTCTGTTGCAGCTCTCGCTCCCAGCTGATAGGGTGACGTGGAGTTTGGAGGCTCGCAGATTGGCTTTTTGATTTGGCTTCTTGCTGCAGTTGTGCACAACCTCGCTGGCTCCCAGGAACCGGGCTCAGCGCTTCGCCGGGCACCGTAACGCCGGGCAGCCGGCACCGAGCCCCGATGCTGTGAGCGCGGGAGCGGGGAGGGGGGAAGCCCGGCAGATTCAGTGGCAATCTGGGGTACCATCCATTTTCTCTTCCTTCCCCTCCCCTCCCTCGACCCCCGTTCGTCTCCGTCCTCCCCGGCCTCCTCCCCCTTTCGCCGGATCTCCCTTCCCTCCCCGAACTCCGCCGCTCCACGAAGCTGAAGACCGAGGCTGGTGGATTTATCAACATTTTACCTCCACCCCCACCCCCTTTTTCCAGATGCACCTCCCCGCTCACCCTGACAGCTGCAAAAGCGAGCACAGGTTTTGTAGCGAGCACGGCAACTTGGACTGACATGCAAAGCCAAACCCCCCCCCCCCCCCCCCCCCCACCCCCCCCCC
>VUYV01000124.1:2339155-2351085 GCA_008711295.1 Anarhynchus alexandrinus
TTTTTATTTTTTATTTCTTTTTTTTTGCGCCGGGGGGGAGGCCGAGGCGGGCCAGCCCCGGCCACCGGGGCCGCCGTCCCGGGCAGCTGTCGCTCTCCGTCCGCCGGGTCCGGCTTGTTTACCCCCGGTGTCAAATATAGCCGCTGCGCCAGGCTCTGCCCTAAATAGGGCACGGGGCCGCTGGCGGGGCCCCCGCAGCCCCCGGCTGGCTGGGGGAGAGAAATGATACACACACGCAAACGAGCTGACCTAAATGTTGGGTAATTTCATGGTGTCCCCTCCTCCCAGCCTTGCTTTTTCACCTGTGTCTAAAGTAGCGATCACCCTGGGTGGGAGATGAAACCCTTGCAACTGTTTTTGGGTTTTTTTTTTTTTTTTTTTTNTAATGGTTGGGTTCCAGGCTCCTCGGTTTGTTCCTGGGCTTTTTCTGGGGGTTTCACCCTAAAAATCCATTTCAGATTTAAGGTGAGACACTGGAGTAACAGTGGGGGCGAGAACGGGTGCCTTATGCACATCGCCTCCTCATGCTTGTATGTATATTCCCTTAATTCCTCCCATCTCTTCGTAGAGCAAAAGGGTGATTTTGTGGAGCTGTTTCTTATTTCTGGAGAGGACAGGGCTCGAAGACTTAGGTAACAGTCAGCGGCATCTTCCCATTCAAGAGTGCTCATCCCGTGCTCTCTGGGAGCCTGGCGGGAGCCCCGGGAGAGCAGAGCTGGCTTTGGGGGACTGCTGAGACACAGAGGGCCTCAAAGGTGCTCCGTAGCTTTGGTGCAGCGGGGAGAGGCGTCGCTCCCCCGTGGCACAAGCATTTCTAGGGAGTCCCTAATCCTGCTCCGTCCACTGCTGCTGCAGACGATTGTGTACCCTGATCGTGGTTTAGCTAAGAAAGTAAGTCGTCTTTGGTGCTTATGTCCAGGCTTCTGTGGTCAACCGGAACAAGACTTGTTCCCCGGGCAGAAGTAGTGACGTTGGAAAAGAGCACGTCCAGCTACTGCCGAGGACTGGCTGGGGAGGAGCGAGAGCAGCCCAGGAGCCCTCAGTGCTGGCGATAGCACGCGATGTGATGGCAGTCAAATGGGTTACCCCCTATTGTAAATAAAAAGGTTTAATATCAGCCGGGGGTGTGGAAGGAGAGGACTGAATGGGTATAGATAGAGAGCCCGAGGTAAAAGGTGCAGTACAGCAGTCTGGGTTTGCCTTTTTTTTTTTTTCACCCAAGCCAAATACGAGTCCTGTTTTAGTAAGTCGGTGGTTCAAGCATTTCCCAAACGCCGAAGGTATGACAGATTGTGGTAATCCCGCTGCTTGAGGTCCTGTGTGAGGGCAGTGGAAATGCAGGTAGGCTCCCAGTCTCTGGCAAGCTTCTAGCGTGCTGCTGGGCAACTCGTTTCGTCTCCC
This sequence comes from Anarhynchus alexandrinus, assembly GCA_008711295.1. Taxonomy (NCBI): domain Eukaryota; kingdom Metazoa; phylum Chordata; class Aves; order Charadriiformes; family Charadriidae; genus Anarhynchus; species Anarhynchus alexandrinus. The sequence continues at coordinate 2,340,557 of VUYV01000124.1, forward strand.
TGGGACCTATTCGGGTATCACTAATAATATTTTTCTACCTCTGTGGGGATTTGGTGAGGACGTGGTTGCAATAACTACTGGGTGACAGGGTGCGAGAGGGAAGGTGGATGTGTAGCCACCCTAATCCCCCATTGTGTAGCGCTTGTCCCTTGCAGAGGGATTGCCCCCTTCCTCTGCAAAGCTGCCACCTGAGAGGATGGCACTGGGGACTGCAGATGCTGCCACCAGGTGGGATAGTCCTGTCCACCGCCCTGGGCAGAGCAGGAAGCACGTTCTGCGCTGTCTTGGACACCAGCACCCAGAATAGGAGAGCATACGTGGAGCGGGATACTGAGCATGGCCTGGGATGTGCACCACACTGTGCTCCAAAGGCTTTCACTGGGCTGGTGCGAGGGCAGGAGCTGCCCGGTCCAACCAAAGCAGACTTTATTGTTGGAAGTCATGGGCAGTTGTTCTTCTTGGTGGCCACAGGGCACTCAGGGCACTGGTCCTCAGCATGGCTGGCTTGTAGGAAGGAAAGAGGTGCCCAGGGACGAATCCAGCCTCCCTTCTTCTTCTGCCTTCCTCTGGAGCTGGTGGGGCCGAAATCAGATGAGGCTCTCTCAGTGTGGCAAATCCTATGGTATTGCTGACAGGACAGGAAAGGGTTTTTCTAAGGTCCCGGGCTGACCTGCTGCCATGTCATGCCTGATCCCGCATGCATCCCTCAGTTTCAGAGGGTCCTTCCAGCGAGAGGCATCCTCCACCCCAAGGCAGGGAAGTGCCATAATGGAGTGTGTCAGCACTTTTTATTAGAAAACAAGTTAAGATGTATTCCCTCCGCCAATTATTTTCAAGTGAAGCACTATACAGATAAATGGTTTGTCTGTCAGGTTTTTGTTTGCTTGTTTTAAACAAACAGCATCCGTCTCCTCCCCTAAGCTTCCCCAATGACCAAGTGGCGTTGACAAATAGTTCCTTGTTCTTTGTTGCTGTCGTGTTTCAGATGCCTTTCATGTGCTTCAACAGTTAAAAAGATGGCTTTGATTGCCAGCCAAATTTCTTTTTTTTTTTTAATCAGGCAGTAATATCTAATTCTGTATTTAAAAAAAAAAATGTGAAGGAAATTAAATTACACAGACAAAACATCTTCTTAATAGGGAAAAAAATCTCTGAAGCCAGGAAATTGATAGTTGTGATGCTTCGTCTACCGTCACCCACTGCGTTTAGGTATTGTGGCACAGATTAATACTATTGTTGATTTACTGTTTAGATAAGGGTAACTCCTAAAGGCATCAGCCCAGTTGGGGGCCCACGTTTCTAACTGCCATACAAATATCTGACAAATTATAGTCTTTGTCCTGAAGAGTTTCATGCACTGAGAGATACACGAGATCACAAGCTCTTCTTGGGACACCTTTGAAACACCTTCCGTGCTGCTGAGTTCGTGGTCCTGCATTTGCTGACTTCAGTGACGTGGGGCTGTGGGGTTTGGGGCTGAAGGTGAGCTTGCTGTCCCTGCTCACCTCCAGAATGAAATCCAGGAACCTCTTTGAGTCGCCTGCAGCTTCAGTGGGCCGTTGGGCCGCTTGGGGACTAACGTGGTATAGACAGTAGTTGGCTTCCCTCCTTCTCCTCTGCTCTCTCTGCCCTAATGCTTTAAACTGCAAGCTCTGGTTGAGGGCCATCACGGATGTGTGTGCACAGAGTTCAGCATGATGGCTTCCCAGTTTCCCCTCTGGGCATTTCTGTCACAGGGTTTTGCAGGAATAGCAAGGCATCAGGTGGCGGGGATGTGTCATGCCATTCTGAAGGTACCACCACCACCCTGTCTTGCCAGTGTCCCAATGAGAAGACCCAGGTGCTGTTGTTCCTGCGGTATAGCATCATAAAGTAATTAGTTCACCCCATAAGACACATTTATGAACAGGTGATGATCACGCCCTCATGCTCCTTCAACTCTCAATTTTCTGGTAATTCTGTCTTAAAATCCGCTTGCTGGAGCCTTTGATCACACAGCTGAGCTGTCGTTGATGTCTCTGACAGTTGACATCATGGGAGAGAGGGGAGCTTAGGGCTCTTAACATTTCTTTTATGATAGCTTGTTTTCTAACGAAACACTCCAATGAGGATTTTCCATCATAACAAAACAGGGAGCTTTTCCCGAGCACTCAGATTTAGGGAGAAGCTTCTGTTTCCATTCAGCATTTCCATTCACTAGCAGATTATTTCAAGGCTGCAGAACTGGACCTGCTCTGCTCTGCTCTGTTTGCTGCCTTCCTCTGCTCTGCTGTCTTTTTACCTAAGCCTCCTAACTCAGGACAGCAGCAGAGACAGCCAGGTCAAGAGCAATCAGAAATACTAAATATCCTGTGCTGCCGGGCATGTTTTGCAACCAGGGAGGTGTCAAAGAGTTTTAGAAACTATAGACATGTGAGGCTGCATCGCCACCGCTTTCATCGTCACCCTCTCGTAGGCTGGTACTTGGAGGCTGTCTCAAAGCAAACGGCAGCACTCTCCAGCAGCAACGCGGAATATGGTTTTAATCAAAAGGAATGTAGCGATTGCAGGGATGTACCTGTGAGAGGGCACTTAGATCTGACCGCTGAGGTTGTGTTGAAGGTGACATGTCCGGGAGTGAACGGTGTCCTCCGGTGCCGACAATGCAAGGTGCCCTGCCAGTGCGTTCCTGTGCTGTGTGCTGGTGGAAGCTGGTTTCCTTCCCCAGGCCAGAGCGGGGGCAAAAGCAGGGAGAGCTAGAGGGTGTCTGCACCTCCCTCTGCCACTTTGGATGTGTCCTACCTCCCCTCAGTGCGAGCAGTGGTAGGAGAGGGTCTGTCACCAGGGTCCAAGCAGGCTGTGAAACCTACCTCTGCCCCAGTGCCGCAGCTCCCCACACCCAAACTGGGGAAGGCAGCACTGCCTCCGCCGTCCACTGCTGTCCCACCCTGGCTGGTGACGGATGGGGACTCGGAGTAATGCTCTGTGTGAGTGTTACCCCCCCTCTTTGGGCCACGATCTGGGTATTGTGAGGGGGTGATCGATTATCGACTGTTCCCAAGCAATAGGGGATGGAGGAACCAGGTGCACTGAGGGGTTGCCGTAATGTTCTGGTCCGTTGCCCTTCACATTCTTTCCTGGTTTATGTTGGGTTATCGCGTGGCGCAGGTGGGGGGAAATCGCACCAAGCACCGAGTTGCCTAAGGGGAGGGGGTTTGCACCACCACAGTGAAGAAGCCTTCCTTTTACCCTCCATACTGTTTGCTGTCAGGTAAATTTGTTTTGGGGCATTAAGGTCTGGATGTCTTGGATTACCACCTTGAGGGGGTCCCTCTGTGGTAGGAAGTAATATCTTGATGTTGAGCTTAAAGTTTACCTTAATAAGCACCTTTATCCTCTTCCATGGTTTTGGTTGGGGTTATTCAGTGACCCTTGAATACGCATGTTGGATGGGAGAAATGGAGGTGGAGATGTGTCTCTGCGTAGCGGGAGGAGGCTGTTAAATGGTCCGGGAGGTGTTGCAGGATTCACTGCTGGAAGAGGACAACCTGCCCCTGCCCATACAGCTAATGCCCCTGCCGTGCTTGTTGTTTGTACCTCGGTTTCTACAGCTTTTCCACCCTGGCTGCTTGTTCCTGCTCCAGTCCCACTGCCTGCGGGGTACTGGCGCAGTGGGATGTGTGGCCAGGTGGTGGGTTCAGCTTGCTTTTCAGCCAGATCGGTTCCTGGTCCTTACTCACGGCATAGCCATGCAAACAGTTATGCCAACAAAAAAGGGAGAGCTAGTGCGGAGTGGGAACAAACGACCAGAGGTGGAAAACGTTCAGGTTGGCTTAAGAAGCCCTCCTTCCACCTGTAAAGCTGCCGCCTGAATTGCCTGCAGCAGTTAAGGCTTGGAGGTGGTTCAGCCTTGAAGTCTGCTCCTGATGAGACGGATAGTCCTGAATGTAAATTAGTTGCAAAGAACCTAAGAGTGATGGGGTCTGCAAAGCACTTCTTAAGCTATTAAGAGGCACAAGAATCAGCAGGAAAAAAAGACAAAATAATTTTTAATATGAAATCTTCCCAAGAACATGCACAGGGGTTGATCTTGATTAAAAAAAAAAAAAAATTAAACAGAGAGTCTAGGCCAAGCTATTTCTCAGACGCAACATGCCAAATGGACGTGGGTTCTTGAAGAAGAGAATAAAATGAGAACTTCCCCTCTGCTCTCAATTCTCTCAAGTCCCTTGAAAGCTTCACACCAGCACTCAGCACTTCATCAACAACAATCTCTCCATGTTGAAGCCTCCAGACTGCATTCCCTGGCAGTGCAAGTGGGAGCGGTGCCAACTGTTTTATTAGGTTTGCACCCACGAAACCCACTAGCAGGGAAGGACCTGACTCCTTGTCCTCACGAGGCCGCAGCGGGCTAAGTTTGGGCTGCTGCCCTGCGCTCGCTGAGGGTGCTGCGCTTAGCCGGTATGGGAGTCCTGGGTGAGCTGCCTGCCTCGGGGCTAACTGGGGACCCCAGTGTGAGGACCTGAGTTCCGGAGCGAGGTGGAGGTCTCGGTGGTGTTGTCTTCAAGGCACAAGGCGAGGTGGGTCTCTCTGTGCGTGCTTTTCCTTTGCGAAGGATCCCGATGAGGGATGATGACATGCTGCTGCTTCTGTTTTGGCAGCCCCCAGACAAGACTGAGCCTTTCAAAGCTTGGGTTATAGGAGGCAAGCAGAGTTAGACGTGATGGGGTATTCTCCTGTCTGAGCATCTTGGAGATGGGTGCACTAGACGTTGCCCTCACATAAATTACCACCTGCTCTGACTCTTTAAGCATCATTTTTTCCTTCCATTTTAACCTTCCAGAGTAGTTTCAGGTTCACTTCTTCTAGTAAATGTTTCCTTTTCTCTAACTTAAATAATCCATCTCCCCAAAGCTGACCTGACAGATGTTTCCCCTGCAGTGACCCTGCGCGCACAGCTCACTTCATGAAACCCTGGCTTCCATGGGGAAATGCGGCACCAGCAGTGACCCTGCTGGTGTCCCAGCTAAAAATAAAGCCTGTCCCTCCTGGCAGTGTTGGGGCTTGCTTTTAAGTAGGTAGGCAGTTTTACCCATTGGCTGCGCTGTGCTCTTGTGCCAGGCAGAAGGCACAGCTTAACCTTCAGAGCACGATGGAGCTGCCTCCCCTCTGGGGAATCGCACTGGGAGGCTGAAGGTGAGAAGATGCTCAGCTGCGCTTGGTGCACCGACGTCACTCCCAAAAAACTGCCAGCTTGCCTGTTGCCTGCCTAGATCCGTCTCTTTGCTGCTTCATGCATCCCCAGTGAGTCATGACCGCCCCTCCTTCCCCCAGCTCTGCCCTTTTCCCTCCTCTGCTTTTCCTTCTTAAATACATAGATTTCTTCACGATTCTCCAATAACTGCCCCAGCTCCCCACTTCCCTCTCTAGCAGCATCCCTCACACATTTACCCTCTGTGTGTGGCTTTCTGCCTATCTCCCAGGTCCATATGGGCTTGGCTGCTGAGACAAAGCAAGAGGTTGGCCCAGTCAAGAAGCAGATGCTCATTTAAGAAAGGCCTTTCCAGGTTTCACTGAACACGCACATAACCGAGTTTCACAAAAACTGTTAAGGTTGAAACATTCTCTGGAGCAAGAGGTGGGATGCATCCCGGCTGGTGAATCTATGGATATTTTGAGTGTTTCCATGCACATCTATTTTTCCTTTGAGTCTTCCAGTACTTATTTTATTTCCTACGGCATTGAGTTCCGCGGATTGCACAAATGCACAGCCTGGAATTTAAAAAGTTTCCAGTGCTCACTAGATAAAGTACCCTGAGTCTGGGAGCTGCTTTTGGCCTGGTTGACCAGCTCTGTCCCCCTGACCAAAGCTGATTTCCTGGAGAAGGCTGAGGGAGGGGACATGGGACTTGTGAAAGGGGACGTGGGAGTTGTGCTTGGTTGTGCAGGATTCCAAAAACCTCGTCTACTTAACGTCGCAAAGAGACCATGAAGAGGTGGCATGGTCATAATTTGCAAGTATGTGTATGGGAGCCAACAGCTCTCAGGCACAGTGGGCTGGCTGCAATCACCTCGGACAAAAGGGTGGTGGTCTTTTGGATGTCATGTCCTTACGCGCTTCATGGAAGGTACAGAAGCGGTGCTGGTGGCTTGCTGACCGGCTGGCCAGTGCAGGGCGCTCAGAAGGGGCTGCAGTACGTGCTGCCTCTCGCTTGGCTGGTAGCCAGGTATGGGAAGGACCACAGGGGTGCTGCTGTGGGAGGAAGGGGCAGGGGAAGGGGCATGGAAGTGTTTGTGCACGTGTCTGCGGGGAGAGCAGAGGGCAGGGAGAACGGGCAGAGGAAGGATTACTGCAGAGTGGAGGGTTGTTGGGATACAGGGCTCAAATTCATTGAAAACCCATTTTTATTCATTTGTCCGCTTATTGAGTTCCCACAGCAAAATGGATCCATTTCAAGCCTTTGCTTGTCTTTGTAAGTGACCGCCCTTTTGTCAAAGACCTTTTGTGCTTGTTCTTTTACCCGTTTGTGTCACTGACCTGGATGAAATAGTAATGGTGGCTCTGCCCGGGGTAACGTTCTCCCTCACCCGCTGGTGTTTGGGGACTGTTGCTCTTGTTCCAGGCAAAGTGTTCTTCCATCGCTTGTGACAGGTTTCCCAGATGACAGGGATCATCAGCGATGGCAGGAAGAGCTGGGTTCAGGGCACAACCTCAGAAGTATGGCTGGGCAGGAGAGGCTTTCTGGGCTGAGGGGGCAGGGGACAGGGGCTGAGTGTGGCGTAAGGGTGTGAAAACAGGCTGTTCATTCCTGCCTTAGCTGTCGCTCAAGTCAGTCCTCTGCTGAAACTCCCAGCAAGAGAGAGACCCTGTGATTTTCTTGCCTCAGCCTTGTCTTAGGAGAGATTTGGACTTCAAAGCAAGTAGAGCACATCTCAGTTTTAATCTTCTCTTTGAAGAAATGGATGGAAAGATAATTTCTGCAGTGCCTGAAGGGGACTCGAGCTCCTCAGTAAAACTGATGGAGATGTGGGACTACTAGCATCCATAATGGAGGCTGTGCCCGTCAATGGCAGGGTAAGAGGCTGTCCTCTCTCTTTGCCTCAGTGGGTCAAGCAGACCATACAGCGAGTGGCTGCATGGGATGAGCATGTTATCCAAGCACCTACGTTAAGCCAGTGACTCCTGTCATTGTACCTCCAGGATGAGGCACTTCAGGATGCTGATCCAAGGTGACACTGGGCACATGGTGGAGAAGAGAGACTCCAGGCCTTGTCTGCTGGGGTCTGGTGTTGTGGAGGGAAGGAGGATTTTCTCTTTCCCTTGTCTCATTTCAGTGCGTTTGGCTGATGTGGTCATCTCCCATGACTCAGCTTGCTCCTGTTGGCAGGACTAGTTGTAGCAAATCTGGGGCCAGCATGGAGCACTGGGAGGAGGGAGGAACCAGGGCAGGATGGACAGGAATAGAGTGGGCAAGGAGGAAGCAGGAAGATGCCCCCCAGCTGACATGTGTGACGTGAGTTGCAAAGAGGAAATAGATGAAGCTTTCCTTTTGGAGGTTTTTGTTATATGAAATGTTGCCAAAGCTCCTCAGGCAGCTCTTCCAGTAGAATAAGCTGGCTCTGCTGACTTGGGCTCATTGGACCTATGCTGATTTACGCCAGAGGAAATCTGGTCCCAGGGACCCTTTCTCTCTCTTCTCTCTTGCCAGCCTTCAGCTGATGGTATGCAAGTTGGCTGGGCTGCAAAGGTAGTCCTCATTTTTAAGGTGACTTTGTGTAAAAGGAGGCTTTTGGAGAGGAGGGTCAAGGGAGGGAAGCTGGTGTAAGTAGTGCTCTGAATACAATGAAAACGCTATTTCTTCCACTTTGGAGATAAACAGCAGCATGATTATTATGTACTTTGCCAGGAGATTCTTCTGATGTATGATGCTCTGCATCCAGTTTTCAAACGTTCCTCACTAGTATCTAAGTTAAGACTTGGGGAATCAGGAGAGTATCATTGCAGGCATGTTAGAAGCAGCAAGGGAGGAGCCTCATCCTTTTCAGACTTCAGAATGCTTTGTTGTATGCACTGCACCCAACTTGGCATACACGTATAGGTAATCTTGATTTTTTCAAATCTCCTTGAAGGATCAAGTCACATATGTACCTGGCTTAGCCATATGCTTTTTTGGAGTGAGACCTGTCCAGTGCTCTTGGCAGGAACCAAGAAATAAACCTCGTGTCTTTCTTTGGAGAAGACAGCAGTGGCCTCTCTTAAGCATCTGTTTGGTTTTCTGCAGGAATTTTAGATCATGTTTAGATATCCAGTGGAAAATCTGTGATTTCATTGGGGTCAAGGTGTCCAAGTGGGTTAAAGAGCTGCTCCATTAAGCTTCTAACTACCCTGTGAAATCTGGTCCTTTACGACTCCCTTGGTGAAATATTTGAGACACGTTGAGACCATGGATGGGGCAAAGGAGGAAGTTAGTGCTGTTGTAACAGTGAGAGAGAAAATGTGGGCATTGAGAGTGACCAGCTCCAGACAATATTTTGGATTACCTACCCTTGACAGGACAGAGTGGGGCAGCCAGCCAGGGAGGGCAGATCTGCACTTGAAACATAGACCGAAAGGAAAAGTTGGATAATCCTGTCTGGTAACGCCATGGTGAAGAACAAATCTCTGCCTGTCTGTGCTATAGAGATCAGAGTGGCATATGGCTTTATACAGCCCAGGAGGAACGCCATCAGAGGGTGGGGGGAGAAGAAATGAAGGTGGGGGTAGCAGATAGCCCGGAGACTGCTGCCACTTACTGTAATAGCCATAGCAGCTCAGCTTCCACTGTTTGCTGTCCATGTCATCTCTGCAATTACCATATGGTAAATATGGCTTGAGTCTCTAGCAAATAACAGAGCTAATATTAAGAGGGAATCTGTAAACAGCTAGTGCATAAATGAACAAAGAGCAATAAACAGCCTGGACTTACGAAGAATGAATTAATCATGGTAGATGCAAGGGTTTATTTTTCTAAAGCAGTTGCAGAATTAGCAGCTGAAAAAACACCAAAGGATTAAGATATCCCTGTCAATAAGAGATACGTGGGGATATGTGTCAGTAAAGGGTGAGGGTGCTGTGTGAAATCTTATTTGATAACTGTATTCAAATGGGTGAATTTACAGGTTTTGGCACCTTCCAAGAGAAGTGGGAGGTATTTTGAGGATAACCCATAGCTCAGTGCATTTTTCATGCCTCCTGCTGTGCTCAGATCCGCAGAAGCAGTGAGCGTGTTACAGCGTATTTCCCTCCTCTCAGCTGGAGATCCTGACTTTTTGGTTGAAACTCTGGAAATCTCTGTTCTCCTTCTACGAACGTCAGTCAGGCCGGCGCTCCTCACGCGAGCCCCACCACGCTGGGGGGACAGCCAACAGGCGGAGAGACCTCCGAAAGTGAGCAACACAGCAAGCCTGTGTATAGCAATCAAGATTTAATCTTTCCAACAGTCCAGTACCTCATGAGAACCTGTTGTACGGCAGAGCCGAGGGGCGAGACTTCACTGCCCGGGCTCGGCTTGCCTGCTCCAACAAGAGCAGGTCTGCTGCTGGTTTTGATGGGAACAGGCACTGAGGTATGTTGCCTTGCAGATACCCAGCTGCTTCTGACCGCCTTGAAGATGGAGAACCATGAGGAGATCAAGATAAATGATTAAAGGGCAGCCTGGGCTAATTTATAAAGATTAAAATAAATTTGTGTGCTTTGGCCAAAGAATAACTGTGGAGGAGAACAGCTATTTACAAGTATCTGAAGCATGTAAATCTCAGGCAGGGAGGAGAATGGCTGAGAGTGCTCCAAGGACAGGATAATGAGAACTAGCAGCATAAATTTTCTTAATTTCATCCTAAATATAAGGAAGACGGCTAAAACCTCCGAGATAAATTACATCGTGGCAGAGTCTCTATGGGAAGTTGTGGAAATGCCGTCACTTGGGTAATTTAAAACTGGGCTGGACAAAGTGTTAGGAAATAATGTTCACAAGGGGAACAATGCAGCGGCGGCCCCTGAGGCACGGACCAGGCAACTCTTCTGGCTCTGCTCTGACTAATTCTGTGAAACCTGTGCTAATTGGGCTAAGCGAGAGCCTTTCCTATTTACTCCTTTTCTGTGCCCATCACAGAGAGAGGACCGTAGAAGTCTTCAGTCTAACGTGACAAATGACAAGCCACTTGTTCTCCGCTGCAGCAGTGAAGATAATTTCTGAAGTGGAGCCTCCTCCTCCTCCTCTCCCCTCCCTGTTTTCTGCCCAGTTTCCCAGTGCCCCGTTTGTGCTGCTTCTGTCTCCGTTCACTTTTTAAACATTTTCTTTCCCACCAAGCCAGGAACGAGCCCTTCTGAATAGGCTTGTGGCGGGCTCATCATTTCTGTTGTGTGTGATGTGGCATTTTTGGTAAAAACATATTTTTCGCTGTATTCAGATGGAAAAAAAAAAAAAAGACCCGAATTTTTATTTTTCTTTTTCCTTTGAGGAGAAGGTAAGGAAGAAACAGGCCCCTTTCTGGAGGATCGGGGCCGTGTG
>VUYV01000124.1:2351400-2388880 GCA_008711295.1 Anarhynchus alexandrinus
GCTGGAATAATTTTTTTCCCTTCCACCCCCCCACCCCAAATGGTCTTTGCAGCTCTTTATAAACCAGCAAGACAGAGAGCGATGAAAACCGGTGCCTTGAAGGCTGCAGCAGAGGAGTCAGTGCCTATTGCAACCCCACGCGTTGTTGGGTGGCTGCTCCAGGTTGTCTCCATCAGCTGCAGCCTGTGGAGCAGGCAGGGGGGCCACCGAGTGGGCGACCCAGTAACTCCACTTCTTTATTTCCCTCAGCCTCCAAAACCTCAAAGGAAGGACTTTTGGCCTCTTCACTGGGCCCTTTCACATCATAGGCGTGAAATCAAGGGCCTGAAGAAGGCGCTTGAAAGTACCCACCCTCTCAATTTGGGGCTATTCAGATTGCGAAGAACGGTGTTTTCAGATGTGCACTGGTATTCAAGCACCTAAAGGCTTTAATTGTGTTTAGAAATAGCTCTAAACACAATAAAACCCCTAATGTTTGAAGATCTGCTCCTAAGTGTGCAATGGAGGCTTCCCAGCGTCTTCCAAAAGGTCAGGACAGTGACTCTTTGCCAAATGTGCATGTGGTTGCCACCAAAGTGCTACAGTGAGCTCCCAGTGCGGTTTGTACTGGGTGTCCTGAGAGCACGAACACTGGATGTGGTTGTCGTGAGCAGGCTTGGGCTCCGTACCTGCGCTTTTTTACTGTGGGGGTGACAGAGCACTGGCACGGGTTGTCCAGAGAGGTTGTGGAGACTCCACCCTTTGTCCCTGAATATCCTCTGGATATTCGGAAGCCAGCTGGATTGGGTTCTGGGCAACTGTCTCTAGGTGGCCCTGCTTGAGCGAGGGTTTGGACCACTTGACCTCCGGAGGTGCCTTTTATCTCCCATGTGAACTGGCCACTCGAAAGTACTACAAAACACCGCTCAGAAAAACAACAGTGACATTGTGTAACAGTAACGAAAAGGAAAAAAAAAAAAAGCCATCTATGTCAGAGCAGATAATATGCTTTTTAAGCAGGAGGATGGCCACTACTAATCTATATGTCAGCCTAAATACCAGGTTTTGTTTTCTGAATGTAAAAAAGGCTACAGTTCTGGGGGAAAAAATGAAAAGGGTAACGCTCGCTCTCCCTTAGCCTGAGGAATCTCAGACGTACGGACGTGTATGGGGAATGGAAGAGCGAGCGCGCCGTGGCTCCCAAGGAGGCTGCGCTAGGCCGCACCATAAATAAGGACAGGTCTCAGGAGCGTGGCTGTGTTTCCTTCAGTGTCTGCCTCCTCCTCCTTTACGTATCTGTGCACAGAGTGTAAACCGCAGCTCCTGTATCCATATCTGTCCATCTATCTTGTACAAATATTTTTCAGCTGGGGTGAGAGTGAGGATGTAAAATGCCCGGCCAGTCAAGTGCAGCCGGTGCGGTATTGGAAGGGGGCAATAAAGTATGGGCATCTTTATGGGTTAGCTTTTTATGGCACTGCTTCTGCAGGAGCATCACGGATACTAAAATACAGAAAAACCATCATGGACCAGTTCCCCGGGGCAAGTTGAGTGTTGGGAGGTTGCTCTTAGCCGTAAACAGACTTGCTCTCGGTTTGGATCAGCCCCTGGGATCACCGAATGCAACTGCATCCCATCACTGCAGCATTTCTGTAAGGAATTAGTAGACTTTAGTCGTTACATCGATTAACACCCATTTACGGTGCTAGAATGGTAGGAACTACTCAAATTAGTAGAGACACCAGCTTGTAAATATTAAAAGACTTGCTATGAGAGCTGCAGGTTTTTTTGGTAGCTTTTTGCATGATCTTGAGAGAAATAAAAAAAAAGCTGCTTTTGACACATACCGAGGGGGTTATTCTGTAGGCAGCTAATTCTGGGTTTTGGCATGTTTACTGTGAAGTGCAAAGCAACAAGCACCTACGGCTCCCTGCCATAACTTTTCCATAGAGCCGAACTCCGGGGATCTGTCATGGCCTCAGCATGAGTTACAGTGCTTTTTTCCTCGTAAAACCTAGCTGGTGCGGTAGTCGGGAGCTAAACTACCTATTGCTGTGCAGTAACCGATGTAAAGTCAGCTTGGGGTCCGTGGTTGTGCTCGTGTCAGATAGGCGCGTGCCATCAGCGGGGTGCTTTAAGGCCAGGTCTGTGCTTGGAAATTTGCATTTGTCTGACAAACCAGCTCTAATTAGGCTGCTCAGGCTTTTGGCTTGCAGGTAAATCTTAACTTACTCGCTGGGTACTCTGGTAGCGATGAGCAAAGGGCTCAATAGCGTTTGAATGGAGACGATTGAAAAATATGCTTTGTTTTGTATTAAATGTTTTATTATGCTTTTATTTGGGGGGAGGGAGGAGTGTGAATTAGGTATAATACCTCTTCTGTTGAAGCTCAGTTATTTGTGTTCTTTGGCAGAAAGCCTATAATTTCAATTTTTGCTGATGCTTATCAAAAAACCCGTGTGCTCAATCAAAAAGCTTTTTATGTGTTTTGGAGCTGAGGAACGCAAGGCCCTGTTATTAAGCTGAACCTCGTTTCTGTCTCCTCCAGCTTCGGAGCGGGGCTCTGAGACGACACTAATAGCAGCGCTGTATCCGCTCTGGTCTGGGACAGATGCTCGTTGAGTAGATGAAGCCCTTGGTCTTGAGATGTCTCTGTCTGGCCCTCGTGCAGCGCCCACGCCTGAACGGGGCTCACCCCACGCTTAGATCTAATTAGCAGCCTTTCCTGGCCAGTCTAGTGTCAGGGGAGAGAGGATATATGGCCACAGATGTACTCTGTGTGTCTGATTTATTTGGGGGGTGGGAGAGAGAGGGGAAGGGAGTGGAGGTGACGGACAACCTAATCTTATTTGCAGGTCAAATCCAAAGGTTTTTATGATGGTTTAAGGAGAATTTTGCCTAAACAGGAAATTAATAGGGACTTAGAGGTTTGCCTTTGGTTTTGTGTTTACTGAGTAGTGATCTTGGGAACTTGGTATGTGGAGCTTATGTGTTAGCAGCCATCACTGTGTTACGTTGCCTCTTGATTTGGTTTCTTGTTGTGAATGCTTCCTTTCGAAAATATCCTTGCCTTTAGAGTCGTGTGAGCAGCTGTACACAAAAAGCTAAATTATAAGGGATAAATATAGCCTTCCCAGCTTTCTACCTCGCTATAGGTTCACAGCAGACAAACCATCAGTCTTCTGAAACTCAGCTATTATAAAAGATGTAAGGAGCTTGATAGTTGTCTAAAAGTCATTTTCTATTGAAGGTTTAATTGTGACAAGCGTGGTCCATGCTCCTTTCTGGACTGCCTCCAGAAGTATTTCAAGAACTGATCTTTTTATTTATGGGTTCTATTTATGGATTTATGGATCATGTGGCCATTGTCAACTCTTGTAGAAGAAGGAGTTCCCCCCTGCTAAAATAATTGTTATGCATCTTCCCAGACCCTTGCTATTGAACACTAGCTCATTCTGTTGCGTGGATGCTTTTAGGTTTTTGTCTCTCTTGTGCACTGATTGTATGCTTTGAACTTATCCTACCAGATAGGGGGCACCTTACTCAGTACCACTGCCCTTGTTTGCACGTATTCAGTGTGATAGCAATAGCGGGGCAGAGACCTGTGGGACAAAATTGTATCTGGTAGCAAAGTGGTAGTGGGAATTATGATCCTCATGGTATAAAGCCAAAGATCGCCCAATACCAACTGACTTTCCACTGTTGCTGCAGCCTCCTGTTGTTTGTATGCCACAGGGCCAGGGCAGTGACAATGCTGGAATGACAGCTCTCTGCCCCAGATGTGGATATGTTTTGTCACACTGGCGTCAGAGGGGTGACACCGTGATGCCTCCTGGATGACTAGCAGTGACTCACGACTGTGCTGCAAGCCCGCCTGGAGGCTGTGTCCTCAGAGCAGGACTCACGCTGAAGGGTGGCTCTTGTCACAGTTGCTCCTGCTGGGATCAATGCTGCTGCTTAGAGGAGGGGTAGGGGACGTGTCTACTTCATCCTGGGCAGGCCAGAGCTACGTAAATCCTCTCCAGAGATTTCTGGACTGAGTTTAGTAGAGATATCTGAGGGCAAACTTGCGCCTTGTATAAGCAACCTTGCTGACCTAGAGCTGACAGAGTGAGTTTTAACTCTTCTGTCCTCTGTCATCTGAATGTTAAAACCGTTACCTCAATGTTTTATTAACAGCAGTTTTAAAATTTAATAGTTTTATTCTAAGTTGTAAAGCACTTTTGCACCAGTTCCCAAGAGGGGGATGACAGTAAGAACGCTTCACTGTGTTTTTCAGATTGGTTGGGTTAACGCTTTTCATGTTAATGTACACATATTAAGATCTTATTAGACAGTGTGTCTGTGAGCAAAGTTCCTGCTGATCCCACTGGGTTGTTTTATCTGTGTCAAAAATTGCAGGATCAGGTCATTGTATCATTTTAGAAAATGATTTTGACCTCCACTTAACGTTATAATGTTTGTCAAAGCAAGTGAAAACCAGTGAATTCCGAGATTTTAGTCTACAACCCATAGCCTGAGTGTGGAGGTCCTAACACATAAACAGAGGCTATGCTGGAAGAGGTTGGTTTTGAAATAATACACGATTAGTTTCAGGAATAATAATAAAATTACCCTCTGCTTAAAATCAAATAAAAAATTTAAGAAGGACTGGCAAGGTCCTGGAGTGTGTTGAGGAATGGCTAGCAATAGAAACCATCACGGCATTACCGAAGGTAGACAGATAGTGTTAATTACAGAAGCTGGTTGTCCCACAGAGAGGGAGGTTGGTGGTAGCAGTGATTTATTTCAGAGGGCAGTTTAGTCATTGTACTATTCCTAGACAAGGCTCTGAATTTAAGTGATACTTAGACTCTTAAGTCATTTTTGAAACCAAATTTAGGTTCTTGAGTCACGTAGATGTTTTTGAAATTACTCCTGTCTTTCTGTCAGCCGTTTCTACATGGCTGATCTTGGAAGACACAGCACCTACTGGCTGCTGTACAGTTAAGTAGGAGCTGGGATCTGGAAGTGTCAAGAGGTTGGTGGATACCTGCCAGCAGTTGCAGTACAGAAAAGGATGATCTGATGTGCCCGGGGTGGTTTTGGAGCTGCTGTGCTTGTGCAGTTGGTCTCTGTGTGCACCTTGAGTCAGAGGCACCTGGAACGTGTCATCTTTACTGTGCATGTGCACACATCTACCTTGCAGCCCAGAAATCTTGGGCTTGCTGCTCACAGTCCCTCTGTACGTGTTCCCTGGCCCTTTCTCAGGGACTTCCCAACACCCTGCACCCAGAAATCAGATAAAATACCACGCGGAGCGGGAGGGCAGACGCAACGGGGGTGTCAAACCGAACCCAAGCTGTATGTGTTGGGTAGCTCAGTCTTCCCTGGCACCCTGAGCTATGCAGGCAGCGTGGCGTTTTAAGGAGACTTCAAGGCTGGGGCAAGGGCTGGGGCTGGCTAACAGCCCCCACTGGGTCTGGGGTCCCTCTGATCCCTGGGGGCTTGGTCAGGCAGCGGGGTGTGGGGAGACAGGCAGATGAGTAGGCGTTGGAGGGAGAAGGTAAATGGGCTAATGTGGGAGAATCTCTCTCTTCTGAATTAGTCCAGGCAGCATGAAGGAGTGTATTGTTTTTTCATATCAAGGGTGTCAGATATGGATTTGTGATTCTGATACTGCATAATCAATTCTCTCCCCTCTGCTGTGCTTTGTCAGGAGCGGTTTTGTTCATTTGCAGTCCTTGTTCACGCTTTCCTTCCTGTTTCGCTTGTCTTTATAGATTTTTATCTGAAAGTTGAAAACGTTTTTGTTGATATGGGGAAGATTGCACCTGCTTTTGAAAAGAGGCGAGCGACACAACATGATGATAAAATAGCCATTCGAGATGCATTTGTTAATGCTGATAACATTAAAATGTTTACTCAAATATTTACACC
Source organism: Anarhynchus alexandrinus (assembly GCA_008711295.1). NCBI lineage: Eukaryota > Metazoa > Chordata > Aves > Charadriiformes > Charadriidae > Anarhynchus > Anarhynchus alexandrinus. Next base: position 2,357,299 of record VUYV01000124.1, read on the forward strand.
GCTAAGGGAGAGGGGAGGGACCTCCTCAAGTGCTTAGGGGCCAGTTCATCTCTTCGAACTGCTGCCATCTGAAGGTTAGGCACCTGCTCTAAATTGTCTGTCTGGGCACCCTCTCGAGACCGTGGAGAGAGATGGGAAAGGACAAAATCCCTTCTAAAGATGTGTGTCTTAAGTACATCTTTTGGGTCAGAACAGGGGTGGGACGGGAAGAATTGTCCCCTGGAAGTGACTGTCTTTTTCCTCTAACTACCAAGGGAGCCGAAGTGACTTCATTTAACTTACTGCCCAAGATTTAGAGAGCTGCAGGAGGGGAAATGAATCCCAGCCCTACTGATTTGGCAGTAGAAACCTCAATGAAAGGTAGTGGGAGTTAAGGCTCTTGAACCTTCCAAGTGCTGTAGATAATGCTGCTATTAAGTTTGATGTTTCCTGTGAGATACTTGGCTGTGTCTGGACTCGCAAACGTGATTTTTCAGCTAAGCCTGAGATCAAATTCTTCCAGAGGCATGATGTAAAGGAAGAATAGTGTGGTCCGTGACGATGTGAAGAGTTCAGAATCCAATTTTAAGTGGTGCAAGCCCTACAGCGATGTAGTCTGTAAGTAAGAGAAGGGCTTATTGGGCAGCGATATGCCAAATCTATGTGACACATCGATCAGCTCCTTTGTTTTTGCCTGGTATTTTAGGTTAGAGATTACTTTCATTTTAGGAGGTATTTGAAAATGAGTCAATTTCTTAGGGATGCAGAGGTAATGTTGTTGGTGGGTACATCTGTTTTGCTCTATCCTCTGGGTTCGTGAGCACAGCTTTTTCTAACCGTGGTGGTTTTGTAGGTTTCTGTGGCTATTTAAAGGAAGGATTATCGATGTAAAATGTGATCCTCCAGATTGCGATGGAAAGGCTAGAGAAAAATGGCCTTTGGTGCTTTGCCAAGCACACGAGTCCTTTGCCCTGTTTCTTGGCCGACATAGTTACCTCCTAACGTGGAGGACCTTTGCCTCAGAAGCTTAGGGGAGCCCTAGGACCCTTCTGGAGTCTCTGCAGCCTTTTAGGAGGGGCTGGCTGTGGGGATGGTTTGGCCACCAAGGTAATCCATAATTCGTAACTGAATTGTGTCCAACAAACGGACTTCATTTGGAGATTGCTCACTGGCCTTAAACAGTGCTTCTTGTGTTGCTAGTGATTCTTTGACTTGTCTTATCCCCTGGGTGGTGAGACAGGGGAGCCTTTAGATTGGTTTCTCAAGCTGAGTTGAAGTGCTATGTGCTGGTGAACACCATGGCATCATTAGGTGAGTGGCTGCTGAGCACTCAGTACTCCTGTTGCACGTGTTGTAGGTCAAAAGTGGGCCATTATATATATACACTTTTCCTCTGAGTTGCTTTTCTAGCAATTGATCTTCATCTGCTGGGTGTGTACATGCGGCAGTTTGTTAGAGTCCCTGCTAAATACCTTCTTCAAAGTGACAGAGAGACAACCCCCGCATCTCTACCAGTACTCTTCAGTGGTGAGATACTGAAGTGCGTTTGGGTAAATGTTGCATCTTCCTTTTCTCTCATGCTTCCCTCCCCCCTCTCTGTTTTGTTTGTTTCAGGTTCTCGGCCTTTTTGGATCTACACAGTGGAAGTTGCATCTTGTGTATGGCGTGGTTAAGCTTGCAGCCTGTCACCTCGGCCTTCCTCCATTTTGGGCTGGTTACTTTTGTGCTGTTTTTGCATGGTTTGCAGGTGGATGCTGGCCTGACGGGAGACTCAACCAGTTCAGTACAAAACAGCTCGTGTTCAGGATCTTTTGACTGCAAGGAAGGTGTTATCCTGCCAATATGGTACCCAGAAAACCCATCCCTTGGGGACAAAATTGCCCGTGTTATCGTATACTTTGTAGCACTGATCTACATGTTCCTTGGAGTCTCCATCATTGCAGATCGTTTCATGGCATCTATAGAGGTCATTACGTCGCAAGAGAAAGAAATCACGATTAAGAAACCCAATGGAGAGACCACGACGACCACCATTCGCATTTGGAATGAAACTGTTTCCAACTTGACCCTCATGGCTCTGGGCTCCTCTGCTCCTGAGATCCTTCTGTCTCTGATAGAAGTGTGTGGGCATGGATTCATAGCTGGAGACCTGGGGCCGTCTACAATTGTTGGCAGCGCTGCTTTCAATATGTTTATCATCATTGCCATCTGTGTCTACGTGATCCCTGATGGGGAAACCAGAAAGATAAAACACCTGAGGGTTTTCTTTGTCACAGCTGCGTGGAGCATCTTTGCTTACATCTGGTTGTACATGATCCTTGCTGTCTTCTCTCCAGGTGTGGTTCAGGTCTGGGAAGGTCTGCTCACACTTTTCTTCTTTCCGCTTTGTGTTCTTCTGGCTTGGATAGCAGATCGACGTCTGCTTTTCTATAAGTATATGCACAAAAAGTACCGTACTGACAAGCACAGGGGCATTATCATAGAATCAGAAGGTGATCACCCTAAGGGAATTGAGATGGATGGCAAGATGATGAACTCCCACTTTCTGGACGGAAACTTAGTGACTGTGGAGGGGAAGGAGGTAGATGAATCTCGCAAAGAGATGATCCGGATCCTTAAGGACCTGAAGCAAAAGCACCCAGAAAAGGACTTGGACCAGCTGGTTGAAATGGCTAACTACTATGCCTTGTCTCATCAGCAAAAGAGCAGAGCCTTTTATCGCATTCAGGCTACCAGAATGATGACGGGAGCTGGCAATATTCTGAAGAAGCATGCAGCTGAGCAAGCCAAGAAGAGTACCAGCTTGCATGAGGTGCGGCCAGATGAACCTGAGGAATTCATCTCCAAAATTTATTTTGACCCGTGCTCCTACCAGTGTCTTGAGAACTGTGGTGCCGTTCTCCTGACAGTGGTGCGGAAAGGAGGGGACATGTCCAAGACCATCTACGTGGACTATAAAACAGAGGATGGCTCTGCCAATGCTGGTGCTGACTATGAGTTCACAGAGGGGACTGTTGTCTTGAAATCAGGGGAGACCCAGAAGGAGTTCTCAGTGGGAATTATTGATGATGACATCTTTGAGGAAGATGAGCATTTCTTTGTGCGGCTCAGTAACCTCCGTGTGGTGGACAGTGAGGAACCTCCAGAGCTCAGTAACTCCCCGTATCCAAAGGCCATATTGGCTTCTCCTTGTGTGGCCACAGTGACTATACTGGATGATGACCATGCTGGCATCTTCACATTTGAGTGTGATGTTATACATGTCAGTGAGAGCATTGGTGTGATGGAAGTCAAAGTCCTAAGGACATCAGGTGCTCGGGGTACAGTCATAGTGCCATTTAGGACAGTAGAAGGGACAGCGAAAGGCGGTGGAGAAGACTTTGAAGACACTTACGGGGAGTTGGAGTTCAAGAATGATGAAACTGTGTAAGTACCCCATTCGTTTCTGTTCCTGGGTCTAGTTTTGGTATTTAACCCAAGATTTTGCCTCCATTACAGGTGAATGCTGACAAGGGACAGGCTTCTTTCTTCAGCTTTCCTTCAGTTTCCCTACTTACCTCTTTCAGGCAAGAACCGACAGCAGGATTTAAGAGCTCAAAGCTCTTGTCCCTTCCCTCTTGGGAATGACAAAGTGAGGCTTAGAAATACTGCGGGGGGTAGGGGGGGAGTATATATAAATATATCATTCTCTGCCGTCCTGTACTAAAGCTAAGGGTTAATGGAGGGCTAAGGTAGGAAGCAAAGAAAAAGGGCAAGCTTTTACCTGGCTGGGCAAATACGGGAAAGCCTCTTTTTGAACACCAAACATAGAGGGCACAGGAGTTTACTGCTATCCCTAGATGAAAAGTTTACAACAGTTATTTCCAGGCAAGCAAGAGCTGCTCTGTAGATGTGGGGCTTTATTTTCACAGGAGCAACACATCATACCTCTATGCCTAGGCTGCCTGTGCATCTTGCATGTCCGTGTGGCAGCTAATTCACAGTATAGGCACAGCTGCAAGCTGTTCTGCTGGACTTGGGAGATCCTTCCAGCCTCTTTGTCCCTATGGTCTACCCATATTCCCCACATCACCTTCTCTGTGATCTCCTTATGTCTGTTCTTTTACTACCTGCGGTTTTTCCCCTTGTAAAATACCATGGCAATTGGCGATAATGCTCTAAAGCTCTGCAGCTCACAGCCTGTCCATGTGGCTCCATGACCCAGTGTTTTCATACAGAATAAAGAAGGGAAGCAAAATAGTCTGTACCAGTCCTGTTAATTCAGGTCCTTTATTGTGTACAAAGTAGCTGATATGAAGCTAGGAAGTAATAAAGACCAGAGAGGCGATAATGTCTAATTGCTTTAAGTACCTGCTGTTAACATTAGTGGGGAATGAGAAAAATCCCTTAGCTGCATAGGGAGAGGGAGGGGGGTGTGAACCTGGTGCTAAAACTTCCTAGTGTTAAGTGCCGAGGTTCCTCTTGTTAACACCTAATCACTTGAGCCATCAAAGGAAGAATTGTGCAGACTTGCAACTGGCATCAGAGAAAGGAAATCTTTGTACCAAGCCTCCCAATACAGTACCCAAAAGGATGTTAATATATTAGATACTATGAAGTAGGGATGCCCTAATTCAATAGCACCTTCTGCCTTAGCCCACTAAACCATTTAATCCAGCTAATATCCACAGGCCCGATGCTTGATTGTAAGTACGTGTTCTCCCCTATTAAAGGAAGAGAAGCTCCTGGTTGGCTGGGTTCAGCCACTGTCAGAGATGGAAAAGGATCAGCTGTCCTCATCTGGCCTTCTCAGGGAGATGGGCCATGCAGGTTAGTCTCCTTAATTGAGCTGCAAGCTGATTTCTGTAGAGAAAGTGAAGAAGAATGTCAGCTGTGTGGTTACAGTCTCCTGTGAGTTGACTACCTAAAATATAATGCGTGCTACCTTGCTTCAGCCAGGTCTTGAGGAAAAGAGGCTTTTCTTGCTTGAAAAAGACCCATCAGTGAAAGGCCAGCAGATTTGGGGTACCAGAGAAAAAGCCTATGAGCTGTCTTACTCCAAACCGTACTCCCTTTCTTTCATCTTCCAGATGATGGAAGACTTCTTTTTGTTTTTGAAAAGTGCGACAGAAGGCCAGAGCATACCCACATAGTTGCTTCACTTGGGTTCAAACAAATCACGTTCAGCAGGAGCATATGCATCCTTGTGGGACAGGCTCTAATGAAAATGAAGGCAGTCCAGAAAACAAGTATGTGTAGGTTGCTTAATGCTGTGGTTTGTGACCCAGAGAAAACGCCCTAGAGCACAGATGAGACCTTTACGGTGTACTTAAAGCTGTGCCCACACCTAATGCATTAATGTGGCTTTCAATTCTGAATCAGAAGACTGCTGGGAACAAAGTCTGCTCAACATAGTGGCCATGGAGACCACGTGGCTACCAGAGATGAGTTTCTTTTGAAGCTAGAATTAGTATGGCTGGCTCAACATAGCACTTAATCAAACTAATAAGCCTAACAAGGAGGGAGATCATGTCAGCCAGCAGGCTGCCTTTATTCACTTCTGAGTTTAATTTTAAATCTCCAGGTCTTCTGGGAAGGGAATTTTGGGCTGGAAACATGTGAAGGTAGTTTTCATTAATCAGCCCTTGGCCTTTAAATTCAGTGACCACAGGTCAGTTGCTGTACTTTGCCAGCTCTTCTCTGAGGTGCAGGTGTAAGCAGCTGTAGAAACCTGGAGGCAGTAGTAGGTGGGTTTCAGCTTTTCCTCCTTTTTTGCTTTCTAAATCTCAATGCGGAAAAATAATTTTGATCCAATATCTGGGCTGCAGACAAACTTGAGGTAATTCAGGTCCGAATTTGGAGTTTGGACCCATAATATTACTATTCCAACAAGCACTATCTAGTTTTGGTCAGCCTTAGTTTTAGTAGCTGGGTGAATAGGGTGTTTGGGACAGTTTTGCTGACCGAGAGGGCAGTATATGAGTGACTAGTCACGGTATGGCTTGGTACCAGACTGTATGAAGACACTGGGTCGCTGAAGGGCCAAGGGGTTGCCTGGCTGAATATTTTAGCCCCTGCCTCTTAAATGCCTTGCTGCTGAGGGGAACCCATGTGCCCTGTGCACTGAAGGGGGGAACAAGGCTCCACAAAGCCTGGTGCAGAACAGAGGGGAAATCGGGAAGGTTAAGGTGGTCAGTAGTTATTGCCAAGGACAGAGGGTCAGAGAGCAGTGAGAAGTTATGTGCTCCCCGCTTTCAGCCTGATCATTAGGCCCTCGCTTAGGAAAGGTGAAACTTGGGCTCGAGTTTCCATGCTGGTGTCGGAGCTGCTCATGGTTTTATACAAACTTGAGATGGAGTCCTTGCTTCCCTCACTGCTTCAGCCTTGTCATTCTCCTCATGGAGTCACTTTGAAAAGATTTTTGACTCGTAGAGGAAGCGAATGAATTAACAGCATCTTGCAACCACATAAGACAGCGCTACACTTTACAGTGGTGCTGTGTGTGTGCTAAAGATCTGCAGCCGCAAAGAAGCACAGAGCAGTGTAAACCAGAGGAGAGTAAAAGCTTCAGTTCACGCCCTCAGCTCGCTCTCTGACACACGAATTAAATATACTTCAGCTCCCATTCTGCAGTGGCAGGTGATCTGTAAGTAGTTTGTAGGTTGGCCTCCTTAAGTGTAGCGATGGCTAGATTAATTTGAGGGGTGCTGGATTACACAGCATCCTTGAGATTAAGCTATAGGAGAGGTGCTGCCGTCTACCGAATCCATAGGGCCAGGGGTAAGCACTTTCCCTGAAAACTAAATGGAGAAGGGGTCTTCACTTAAATATAACAAGATAAAATAAACTATTTCAAGGTTGTTTTTAAGAGGCTTTCCCTAAGATATGTGGGGCTAAAAAAAAGATGACTTGATGCAAAACATTGCAGAATGAGAGGGAGATGGATCCTGCCACCGGCTCTTGCTTATTGCTTCTGTGATTCTTTCTGGACTAACATGGTCAAAGTTTCCTTACCCACATGTGGGTGGGAGCACAAGAGAGAGGAGGCTGAGATGAGGAGGCTTGAAACAATGCTGTTATTTCTGAAATATGGTCCCATGAAGAGCGTGTGTGTGTATGGATGCGTATGGGTGTTGGATAGCTATAAATCCAGCCATATAATCTTGACTGCTGTCATCTGTTGAGAAGGGAATTGATCAGGTCTCAAATATTTGATTATGCTGCCTCTTTCTCAATACATTTGTTATTTCCAAACTCATGCTCCACAGAAGGTCAGAAATGACATAAGCAGCTGAAGTAGAATCCTAGTTCTCTTGTTGACTAAAAGGAAACTCTCAAGAAATCAAGCCCAAAACTTAGTGGTTGTTTGGTTTGGGTGGGGTTTTTTGTTTGTTTTTGGTTTTGTTGTTTTTTTTCTTTTTCCCAAGATGAGTGAACACTTTTCTGTTAAATGATTTTGTATGGAAATAAATGCTAGGTTCTTGGAGCCATGAAAATATAGAAGAATGATTGACCCAGCTGCCTTATCATGTCCAAGCAATAAAGAAATCATTAAGAGCCAGCAGCAAGAAGTGAATTGGGTTTTAAAGGATTTTCTTTTTGCATAATAAAGAGAACTCCTAGCAAGTCATTCAATTTAATTTAAATTTTCTCTGTTTAAAACTGTTTAAATTCATATGGAAATTTGTCTAGGTCTTGCTTTAGAAAGTTTAGGAAGAAACACAAGTTACCGTTAGCTAACTGATACGCCAGCTAGAAGATAAAGTGACAAGTTCTGCTGTGGCCACGTCACTTACAGCAGCTATACTGAGTTAAGGTTTAGGCCAAGAAACCTACTTTGTTTCCTGCCTGTGTTGCTGGTTGCTCAATTACTTGCAGAACATGAAGGCTAATAGAGGTGTGCCCATCTGCCCTGAATCCGTAGTTCCCACAGTATTGTCTGTGGCTCAGGAGGGAACTGGGTGTTGAGGGATGCTGTGGTGTTAAACCGGTTATAAGTGGCCTGCAAAACCTCTTTGCAAAATCAGCATAGCTAAACTTTGGTAACGTGTGGAAACCTACAGTCACTTATCTATATGTGTGTTCGGCAAAGCTCTTGATGACAGGTGGGCTGTCGCCTCCATTCGTACAGAGGCTGCTGAAGACAAACATGTTAACCCTGCCTTGATAAGCAGTGAGATTATTTTTGCCTTTAGGACTTGGGCAGGATGTTGTCTGCAAGTTGTGTGCTGCCTCTGCTTGTCTGCTTCTCTCTAGAGAAGCCCACAGGCTGTGCCACAGGGTCACTGTGAGCCTATGCTTAGCTCGGGGGGACTGGACCTCCAAAGTGCTGCTACAACACTGAGCAGTAGAAAGCCATGTGCATTTCTTCCTCCTTCTTCAGGCATCTTCTGAGCCCCCCTGCTCATGGAGTGTGTGTGTATAGTAGGTATGAGAAGGCCAGAGCTGTGCCAGAGGTGGTCCTGTCTGGGTCAAGCTCAGGTTGGTGCTGTGCCCCCAAGACTGGTGGTTAACAACTGCCCCAGGCAGCCCACCATGTGCTGCTGCTGCCACCCTCTCTCCAGTGTGTTGTGCCACCCTTGTTTGGTGGGAAGGTCAGCATCCCTTCCTCCTCCTTTTCCTCTCCTGTTCACCCATGCTTGGACGCAGAGATACCTGGGCCCTAACCCCTTGCTTGCCGTCCTGCCGTGGTGGCTGTTAGCTTCCCCCAGCAGATCTGGTGAAGGTGATAGTGGAGAAAGGTGAATGGCAGTTTTCTGTTAGAAGGACGTCATACTGAGGTTTGGTGTAATTAGCTGTCCTTCCTTACTGCCATTCAGTGCTTCAGGAAACTGTCAACTTCATTTTTTAATTTGATCACCTACACAGTCATGGTTGTGGCATTTTGAGGGAAATGCTATTAATGATACTTAGCTCTTTCATGTGGTGTTTTGTCAGTAGATCTCGTAGCAGTTTGCAAAGGACGTTGAGGGACATTATTCCCATTTTCTAGATTGGGGGGGGGGGGGGGGGGGCAATACAGAGGAAGTGACTTCTCTTCCCTCTGGATTACCCAGCAGATCAGAGGCAAATACAGGAATAAAACTAATCTCCCTGAACTGCCTACCTCTGCTCTTTCCAGGGGAAGTTTTGCACACATCGAGTTTATAATTTGCTGTTACTCAGGACCAGTGAACTTATGCAGATTTGTGGACCTCTTCCCAGCCATCACAAATCAGATTGGTACAGGTGTAGGCATAAGCAGTAACTGCAATATCCCACTATTCCCCCAAGGTGTCAACAGTAACTGTGGTTTTGGGTGCTCATTTTCCTAAATTAAGTTTTGTCACATGACATGGAGGTGTGCTGCATCTGTTTATCTATATCAGCTGTGATGGTTCCAATTAATGACCAAGGTCATAACAAAATTATTTTGGTAATCTAGTATGAACTCCCGTTCAACAGCTCTCATAGACCATGCACTGATCCTAAGGCTTTGAGGAGAACAACACTCTAAAAAAATTAAGACTAATTAGAGGGACTCCAGGCAATGAGAATTTGTTGTGTGAGGCTGACGGTTTCCTTCTCTCAGGACACGCTCCCTTCCTGTTAAAGCCTACTTGAGATTGAATCTTCCAGACTCTTCTCCAGGTTGTTTCCATCAGTTTCCATCCTCCTTCTGGCTCTCTCTTCCTACATGTTCACATAAATTAGAAGTTCTTGATGTTCCTATTTTAATTCAGATTAAGGGAAAACGGTAGCAGCTGTCCTCCAGTTAAAGAAGGAAAAAAAAAAAACCCACAAACAAACCAAAAAAACCTTTCCCCCACTATGTTGCCAGTGGTGAAGGGCTGTTGTATTTGCTTCTCGCTGTGAGATTCTCATGTCAGTGTTCTCAGCAGTACCAGTTTCTAATTTAACTGAAGTCCTTTACACATACAGACACACACCCGCTCTGGGTTTCTGCTGTAGTCCTGCTGTGAGGTCTAGGTGGTGTGACCTGCAGGGGATTAGCGTAAGGCGTCAGGGGACTGTTCCTGGAGCGTATGTAAAATCAGCCTGCAGAAATGTGAGACCGTGGCACCGTCCTGGGAAGAAGAGAAGCCCCGAGCTGACCTTTATGTTCCCAGATAGTCCTGTTGGCAGGTGTCGGGGGGGACATACTTGCCATCTGTCCATGAAGAAGGACAAACGACATCCTGTCTCGGAGACTGTGACTTCTTGCCCATCAAAGGAGGGCGTTTGTATGAGTTTGTGACAGCATTAAACAGGGGAGGCCTGGGACCCCAGCTGAAAAGAGACACATGTGGTAGAGATCGGCTGTTAGAGCTGGTGCATGCTCTGATCTAGCAGAGAAGCCCCTGGGAAGCTCACATGTTCCTGAAGTAGGAGGCCCTTGGAAGGTACCAGAGAGGGCAGCAATATTGCTAGTTTAGAGCAAGCGCAGGGAAATTCACCCTGCCAAATGACACAACCCAGTTTTGGGTTTAAAAGCAAACAACAGACCAGAACTGAGTCAAGATAAAACAAGTCTACCGTGGCTTGAGTGAGCTTTCCCTCCTTTACTCGTACTGACTCATGCATTACTGTGTGGAGAACCTTTGCAAATGAGTGGCTTGGACATCATGCCCTTTACGCACAGGTCTGCAGACGCACAGGTCATATTTGTTTCCCACCTATAAGAAGGAGGAGAAGGCACGGTTTGAATGATGCAGCTTCAGGGGATAAGAAGAGATGCTGGTGGCAAGGCTTGATAGACCATCTATCACTCCAAGTATGTGCTGGTTTGTTTTTTTTAACCCACAGTGGGAACATTACTTACAGCATCATTGTAATGTGTCTGTGACTCCTAACAAATCAGTGTGCCAGCAAAGTTTCTGAGTTAAATGTGGGCTTATCCTTTTCTAAATGAGATGAGGAGAACAGCAGAGTCTAAAATCTCCCCAGCACATTTTTGTTGCGGCTAAGCAGAAGCAGCTGATCCTGTTGGAAGGTGGCAGCTGTTTCAAATAAGAGATGATTTACCTGTTGCTAGCAATGTGGCTTGTTTCTTATTTACCTCATGTCAGGATAAAAGGTGATAAGAGAATTTGCTATGCGAGCTGATAGAAGCACTGGGGAACAAGTTCATCCTCCGTTTAGCTCCAGTGAAAACAGCAGATTTAAAGCTGGGAGGAATGTGGACTGGTGCATATTTGCAGCTGTCTTAGCAGATGGGCCGTTGACAGATGAGGCCCCTCAAGTCTGTGCCTGGGTGCCAGCACGTACCGCTGTGAGCATTTCAGCTGAAGCCAGTCCTGGTGTTGAGCAGGCGCTGGCTGCTCGGCGCGTCGGGCCCTTTGGGTGCGTTACGCTGGAAGGGCAGCGGGGTGGAAGTCTGAACATCAGGTTCTTCCTGCCAGGGTTTGCAGGGCCTGTCCTTAGGAGGCCGATGGAGACGTCTGCCAGGCTGCCTTGAAGCCTGAGCAGCCTCACATGGAGCGTGGTGCAGCCCCGGAGCTGGACTGTAGCGCCTGGAAACCCTCCTCTTGGACATCAGATCCCTCACAGCCTCCACTGTGTCCTGCTGCTTTCCTTCCAGGTGCTGGCATGGAGCCCTTCTGGGTATAAAGGGCTCGACGTTCTACACCCTGCGAGCAAAAACGATGGCTCTGATCTCCTGGTCCTTCTGTGAGATGGTGGAAGATTTCCTTTGGTGGTTTTAGGTGTTGGGGAGGAAAGAGGCTTTTTCTCTCTCCCCCGTTTGCCTCTCCAAACAGAGTTTCCAGGAGTGGTTGCTCGTGCCTGTGCTGTGGCTGTTGTGCTGAGTGTGTCGTAGATGGTTTAGCTGCTGCTGTGCCTCTTGGGTGCTCCACGTGAAAGCATGTTGTTAAAGTGAAATGGGGTAGGAATTACCTTTTGGGCCTCTCTTTTTCTTTCCATGAGATAAGCAAGCCAGATGGGACCTACCTTCATAAAAATCCCCACCTGAGCGCAGTGCTGCTATGCTTTTATTCTCTAGAGAAAAAAAGCATGATAAAGCTATCAATATTTAATGTAGAAATTCTGCTCTGCTTATCTCTTCTTTACCTGTCTTCCCTCCTGGGTTGGTGTCTCCTTTACCTCATCTGCTTGAGAGTTTTGGCTTAATATGGGTATCTCCACCTCCCTTTGTAAAGGCAACTGGACCACGATGCTGTTTAGGTAGGATGTGCCAGGACCGGTGCATTGACTGTGCAAGACTGAAAAAGCACTGAGCGCTCTATTTCCTAAGACATCAGAAATGCTTCTTTATTTTGGGGTGGATTGTGGTTAGCTTTGATAGCTCGCAGTAGTTTTCTCTTTCTGTAGCAGAGTTGGGGAGAGAGAACGTGTGAATTGGCAGTTTTTCCCAGAGGTGTCCTGTGAGCTGACACCACCGGAGGTGGGCAGAGCTGTGAATAATGCAAAAGCGCAGCAAACGGGCTGTGTATGAGCAATAACTGCTCGCCTGGCAGCCGGGCTCCCAGGGTTTGATCAGCTGTATCCTGCAGAGCCATACCTGAAAGCTGTAGCAGGGTGGAGCGTGAGAGATGCCTGGCTACTGCTGACGTGTGAGGCTGTAGCACCGTGGAAGCGTGAGGAGCTGTGTGCGCTTTGTCTCAGCAGCGACCGTGGTGCCTGTCCTATAGGAAGGTCTTAATTTTCTATAATTAGCAAGTTCTTGGCATAACTGTGTGTCTTGCTCTTTTTGCGGGCTGACAAGTGAAGCAGCGCTAGACGTGATCTGTGGGCGTCCAAGCTGATGGCAGCTTCAGTAGGTCATTAGACTTTGTGGTGGGCAGCTGGTGCTGGATTTCCCTTGAGGTGACTTAAAAAAAAGAATAGGCTCTGGGGTCTGATTATCCCATCCTTTGTATGGTATAGAGCAGCAGAAAAAGGCATAACAGATGTGACATCTCCCCTGGCTTGACAGTAAGTTGTAGACAGCAGTGGTGGAGCAAGAGAGGAGAAGTGCAGGGTGGTCTCCTTGGTGCACAGCCCCCAGAGGGGAGGGTAAAGAGCAAAGGAGCTGTTGCCTTTGGTGCTGGGGGAGCATCAGTAAGTGGGCAGGTGTGGGTTTTTTTTCTTCTCCGAGCTCTGTGGGGAGCGGTAGGTCCCACATGTGTTCCTGTGCAGTGCTTCTGGCCAACTGGGAACCTGAGGAGGTGAGGTGACGTGGTGCAGAGTGGTTTAGGGGTAGCGGTCCCCAGCGTGCTGCTCACAGGCAGGCTGGGCTGGGATGGCAGGGCAGCTGATTTTGCAAACCTGGTGCTGCACCTCCCCTGGGAAGATCTGGTTCATGAGGAAAAACTGAATGAGTCTGGGCTAAAACGGAGAGCAAAATTCAAGGGGTTGAAATAGGCCTCGGGAGTGTAGCTTGGGGCACCGAAGTGATGGAAGCATGGCCAGTCTCAGGGGAGCAAGCTGCCTTGTCCCAAGGCCTCTCCAGCTGTCTCTGAGGGTCCAGGGTCACTGTTTTCAGCTCTGGGGTGTTTGAAGGCAGGATAAATGGATGGGCAGGCTGAGGGGGAAACCTCGCCAACGTGCACTGGAGCCCCTGTTTGGCCTTTCCTGGGACTATTAATGTCCTGCCTTTGGGGACCGCTTCTCAGGGTCTTTTGTAAGGAGGCTTAGACCTCCCTTATACATCTAGCCTGGCATGTGACACCTTGTGTGGTGCCGTATCTCCTGACTGTGCTGGGAAGGGAGCCCAACAGCCACCCGGGCAGGGGATGGTGACTGCCTCTGGCGAGGGACTTCTCCCTTGCGTTGCAGGGCTGTCCCGGGTGCCAGGCAAGGGAGTTTCACAGAGCTGCGAGCTCACAGAGGAGAGGCCCGAGGAACAAGTACGCAGCGACAACAAACTTCTGCTAAGTGTACTGCCCTTCCAATTTTGGGGGGGAAATAATTTTTTTTAAGTGAATTGCTGCATAGAGTAACGGCCTCCTCCCTGGAGGGTACATCTAATGGAATTAAAGGGTATCTCTATCTTGTTCTGGGCGGTGAGAGCTTCCTCGAACTGCTGCCCAGAATACTTGTGAGACACCCTATAATTCAATTAGAAGTACCCTCCAGGGAGCATATAATTATATCATATCTATGAAACGTAATGACAGCCCCCTCGTATCACATGGTGAGCAACCCTCTGCCGCTGCCCAGAACCTTTCACCGGTAAGGAACTAATCTGCTTAGCGCAGATTGAACTCGGCGGTGTACAGCACTTACCCAAATGCTTCTGAAGGGAATCCCTGCCAGCGGAATAAACCTGTTAGCAGCACGTGAGCATCGCCACCTCTGCATCCCTCTTCCGAACCCTCAGACCACTCTGACTGGGGCTGCTCGTTCCACCCTTGGCATCCTCTTTGAAGTTTCCCGGGAATTTGGAAGGATGGGAAGTTTCTTTAACCCTTTAAACTTGTCTTTTTGCCCCTTGTTGGGTAGTAATAGCCTGTGATACAGAGTGTGCTGAAGGGATTTAGCTCCATAATAGGCAGTGTCCTACCTTGCTGCTGATACCCTGTAAAACTTTGATACAAGTTGGGACATTCTGGAGGGAGAAATAATTGTACTACCAGTTGAAACACAGCTGCCTCCAGTGTGAACCGCAGTGTCACAGCATCTGAAACAGTTTAAGGCTGGAAGTGAGGAACACCAAACTTGACCACCATGTAGGGGACTTCCATGGGATACTGCAATTCCAAGTAACTCTCACCCAGAGGCATCAGCTTAAATCAATCTGCAGAAAAACAGAGAGGGAGTGCAGGATGGAGCCTTGGAGTGACTTGGAGTACCTAAAGAAATCACGTGGAAGAATTTCCTTCCCCACAGTAGGAGTCTGCTGAGAAACAGCATTAGCTACCTCATGGTTGAAGGATACCCCTAGTCCGTACAGGTCTGTCGACAGACTGCCGAGACTGTACTGTTCCCAACCCTCCTGTAGTTCAGCAGCTTCAGACAGCTCTCCCAGAAAGTTCATCCACCCACGCGAATAATTAAACCCATCTACCTGTCATGAGATTGTAGTTGCTGTGAGTGCTGTTGCATTGCTGTCTGTCAGACCCAAAGTGTCTCTTTGCCCTCAAATCCTGGAGCTCTGAGTGAGCTGAACACCTCTGGAATACGAGACGGAAGCAGGGAAGAGTGCAGGGAAGGGACCTTTGAGAGGTGATGGAGGCAGCGGAGGAACGAGGTTTGCTCCTGTTAGGAGGCGGGAGAACGTTGTGCTGACCTTGAAGGCAATGGATCTGAATCCCAACATGTGTCCTTGACTGGTGTTTTGGGAGTGAATCACCAAAGGTGGAGCAGAGGTGTGTTTAGATGGCCTTCTCTCCTTGGGGACAATTACATGGGGAATCACTGGTGGGGGTATGTCCAGGGGTGAAAGGAGCTCAGCTGTGAATTGCTAAGTACTCTGGAGAAAGGCAGACAGAGAACAATGTGACTGGAATGAGAAAAAGAAATGAATGAGAGTTCCTTACTGAGAACCACGGGACCTTGGTCTCCCCTAATGTGGGGCTGGGGCTCGGTTTCTTGCGGCAAGGCCAGTACTTCAACCAGAACTTCTCGGTCAGTGGGGATGTCTTGCAGATGGATTGAAATTTATCTTAGTTCCTTCTCCACTAACTGGTAGGAAAAGAAACTTTCAGCCTCGCTGAGACAAGCCGAGGGAAGGGGCAGCTGTTTTCTGCTTCCTGTTCTTTCCCTGCTGCTGTCTCTACTCTGCCCCTGCCCCCTCCCCTTTCCCTTCCAGAGAAACAGAGCCTTAAAGCCTACCTCCTCCCACTACCTATTTCCAGTGAATGCTTCAGGTTGCACTGGGAAGCCGTCTGATCTTTTTCAGGCAGCGCTGCCTTTAATGGAGTATGGCTTGGAGCTGAAGAGAGAAGCAGTATTCTTCCCATGCACATCATCTTCCTGCTTGGCATCTAGGTATCTGTAATGGCGATCCCCAACTCCAAACGTTGCAGCAAAGCAAGAGATTTGGCAGGAAAGAAAATGTTGAACCATCGTGTAAATCCTGGTGGCTCTCAAGCACCATATCCTTGTCTAGAACAGGAGAGAGACTTAGGCAAACAGTTGTGGCAGGCTCTTCCCTTGGCTGCGTTAGGGTTGTGTTTTCACCACAGCTCTTGCATTTGCACAAGGAAATCATTGTAGAATAACACCTTGGTTTTCTGTTTCTAGGGGAACCCCTTTTACCACTTGGCCTCAGGAAAAGTTACATGCTTTTCCTGTAACAAGGTGGTGGGACAGCAACACACCCAAGGTTACCTGACCTCCTGTAGAGAGAGCATGGAGAGTGCCTGAGGAATATTGAATTAGTATTACTTGGTTACCTCAGGCAGGTTTTTTGTATCAATTAATGGTATTTTGTGTTTATATTTCTCCTTTCATATAGAGGGATCCCAAATTGCTCAACAAATTGGGCAGGAGGATCACTTTATCTACCAAGAAAAAGCAAGTGCTTGTAGGCACGCTGTGTTTGGCAGCCTGGAGTCCTGCGAGATACCATAGGGCAGGGGGTGATCAGGGCAAGGGGATGCCCACATTGGGCAGGTTTGGGGTTGGCGCGGTCGGCAGCAGCGTGCCTGTCCCACGAGGAGGGTTGCGCCGCTCTTGGGGAGTGCGCAGTGACTAAGGTGTGAGCTCCTGAGCACTGAGCATTGTCACTACTGGAAGGGTGATCAGAGAGAGTTTGTGGTGCTTGGTTGAAAATACAGGCTCCAGAGAGCGGGGTGGTCAGTGTGGCTGGGATGCAGGGACTCAAAACGCACGCTTTTCTTCAGCAGGAGCACCACTGCTGCAGAAATCACAGCCTGCCTTCCCGCGCGGCCACCGCGTAGCACCAAGCGCTGGGGACGAAGCCTCCCTGGGGTGGCCTGTCCAGGGTCACCTCTGAGACGCTTCAGTCGCTGCGCCCAGACAGGGCATGTTGATCCTCTCTGGGAACAGAGATAGGTTGGTGGGCTTTACGTCATGCTGTGGCACTGCTGCCCCCACCACCCCCGGCTCCCACAGCCCTCTCCGAGGAGCCCGCTTGGATCTGAATGTCAACGATTGCTGCGAGGCTCCTGCAGGGATGTGGTGTCTCACCAGAGCCCTGCCATTTAAAGCATCGACCTCTTGCTAACCCCTTAGCAGCTGTGGAAGTACTGACCCGTTTTACCTGTTTGCGTCAGCTGGGCCCGCTGTCCCCTGTCACACACACACCGTGTATGCTGTGTGCAGGAGAGGGGGAAAACGTTGGTGCCACTTGTCTCCTCCACTCACGCTGCCCATACTGTCCCTGGTAAGAACCTGCTCCCAGACCCTGGTGAGTACCTCTGTGAATTGTGGTGGCTGAAGTCCCGTCTGTAAAGGTGGCAGAGTCTCGCTCCCAGCCTGCTCGTTAGCACACGTCAAGGTGTGTGACGTGGGTACATGCCCATCTCAACTTGTGGAATAAGCCCTTACTCACCCAAACCTCTCTCCAGAGACCGTGAGAGTCCCTTAGCAACTTTAAATTGCTTTTAGCCCTGACCAGCCTGAGAACCTACAAGGAAAAGCTTTCTTACAGCAATGGACAACCAATTTTGAGTGGATATGTGTTAGATTGTGCTATTTTTAGGTACAGGAAGGTGACTGGGAACAGTCAGCGTGAGTTTACCATAGCTGATTGTGCCTGACTAACCCGATTGCTTTCTGTGATGAGATGCCTGAGTTGGTGGCCATAGAGAGAGCAGTGGGTGTCATTAACCTTGACTTTTGGTTTTTGACATGTTCTCCCATGGCATCCTTATAGCCAGACTGGGGGGATAGGGTCTTGATAGGTGACTACAAGATGGGTTAAAAAACTGTCTGGTCAGTCAGGCTGAAAAAGTAGCGGTCAGTGATATGAGGTTTAATGGTAGCTAGTTCCTAGGCACAACCTTGAGGAGTCAACATAAGGCAGCATCTTCATCTGTGCCAGGGGTGACAGGGTGACACGCAGCCCTGCCCCAGTGAGCCCAGGGGACCGTGGTCCAAGGGGATGGTTGGTATGTTGGAGTGTGGGTTACCGGCTGGAGGGGCCTCAATGTGCAGCAGAAACGGGCCGACAGGAGCCTTGGGAAGCTGGGCAAGAGAAGCGCAGGTCCAGCGCCTGGGACGGGGTCAGCCGCTGCCCTGGTGCGGGCTGGGGGCCAGCTGGCTGGGAGCAGCTCTGCAGGGAAGGAGCTGTGCTGCAGGGAAAAACTGCTTGGGTCGTGCAGTTTAAACCAAATCGGCGTTGAAGCAGTGCATTGATTTATCAGCAACGTGTAATTAACCAGCAATCAGTGAACTATATAAGGAGGATCAATACTGGCTATACAGTGGAGAAACCACAGTGCTGGACGCCTGTGCGATGCTGATGTTCAACTACAAATTTCTAAGAGCCTTTCTGTAACTGATCCCCAAAAGTTATGCTCACACATGCAGTTACATGCCCCCATGGTGTTCCTGTCTCAATGGCTATTGGTGTCCAGGGTGGGCCCCACGAAACCCCATGGACCTGGTGGTCCCTGTGGACACAAGTCCGCAGCATAGCACATCTTAAATGTTAGCCCAGTAAGTCACTGCTACTGACTTGGGGTTTTGCAGGCCGTGGCAGAGGTTTATTCCCTATAAAGATGGAAGCAGCTCTGGCCCTTGCTGGCATGTCAAGGGAAGGTCTTCCCAGGCTGCCCACCTTCTCCCCTGCTCTCGGGGATGTCTGGGCAAAGGCGGTGAGCTAGAATTTCCCACCCAATGTCCATGTTGTGGCTTTTTTTTCCACCTGGGACAGGCAAGTGCTCTTAGATGCTGACCAGATGAGGTGTTGGTTATTAGACACATAGCAGAGCTCCCGGGGAGAGCACAGCCCTGGGGATAGCAGCTTATATCCCAGACCCGCAAGTGTCCTCCTTGCTGAACCCCCTGGGCGGCATTAGAGGATGTCCCTTGACATGATGGCTGCTTGTGATATGTACTCACCATGCATTGTTGATTCTCCATCTGCACAGCTGTATGCAGATGTTGTTGGCTGCTGGAAATGGCTGAGGACATGCAGCAACAGTCTCTTCTGGTGATCTATTGCTTTAACCTTAGAGTGGTATTTCTAAATTTTAAAAGGCTAGCACTGAGATGGTGGGGGCAGAAGAAAGTGCCACTGGGCTACGCGGTTGTGTGAAACTGGCTGGGGACCAGCAGTGGTGACCCCAGAACAGGTTTCTCTTCCAGGCACTGGCGTTGTAGCAGATTTCGCAGAACAGGGGGGAAAAAAAGCAGGAGAAACATTCCAGACATAATAGTCCAAAAAAGTGCTAATGATAAGGAGGGGAGAAGCACCATCTTCCTGAGATCTCAGATATCATGTATTTCATGCGGAGTAACACAACAGCCAGCCTGGCTGTCTTTCAACCCTATGTCTGGTTGAATTTCTTCTTCTTTTTTCTGTTAACATTCCATTTTAAATAGAGTAGTCCTCTGAGAGCCTGAGCTGAAGCCTGTTACATGCGATAGAAAGACTCGCGGTTAGAGCGGGCGGAGGGAGTTGCGTTAACCATCTCTTTGCTAGTATTTGCTGGTTTGTTGGCAAAGTTGTTTAGATGTCATTTTAACTTGATCGGTTGGAAGAACAGAAGCCGTGCAGTCATGGCAGCTTATTTAAAGCTTCCCTTCTCAGGCAGTCCAGGTGTCTCTAGATGGCCATGTGCCATGAGGACATATCGGTAAATAGCCATGAAATTGGGCTATTTACATGAGATTTTTAACCAATGTCTGCCAGGACTAGAGTGCAAGTAAGCATTGAAATATTTAAGTCCTGTATGGAGTGGAAGGACTTCCTTTTCCTAGCTGAGAGGGTGTGGAGATTTCACAGGCCCACAAGATGAACATGTGAAATATTCTTCGGGAACGTCAGGTTTTTTGGTGGTGTTTCTGGTGGTGGTGAAAAATGGAATAAAAGGGCAGATTAGACCCCTTCGGCTGCACGGCATTTTTGTTTCTTTCAGTGACTTGGAAGCACAATAGGGAGCAATGAGAAGATGCAGTAAACAGTAATCCCTACCATTAGGGGCCTTTCCTGCAATTGTTCCTTCTCTCCCTGGGTTTCAGTGGGAGCAGGAATTTGGCTTTTCCATTGGCTTTCTTTGCCTGGATGTAGATTGGGAAGTTTCCTGTCAAGCAGCTGTGGCTAAGTGCTGTCATTAGAGGGGTTAAATCTCGGTGATCAAGGTTGGAAATGTGACACAGGAGATTAGATCTAGAATCCCATTTTGTTGGTGCACTGATAACAGGATCTTATCAGCCTGCCACTCTTACTTGATTACTAACACTTGCTGCTGCAGAAACTGAGAGGGAGAGATGGGAAGTGGCTATTGATTGGCAATCAATAGGGATCTAGATGCTTTCATCAGCACCAGGGAAGGTGGCACATTCACCTGCTAATTGCAGCCTGCAAATCCCAGAGGGGATGCTCTGGGCGCTGGGTATTGGCATGGCAGCTCGTTGTGCTATCGCACCAATGCTAGAAGAGATCAGTCTTGAAATTAGTGCTTTTGGCACTGGCCCTGTGTAAGCTGTGCCATCCGGTGACAGAGCCACCCACTCTCCAGCCTAAGGTTAGCAGCATTGACTGAATTCATCCAACATGCCCTGGGAGGATGGAGAACAACTGGGTATTGTACAGTGGGGCTGACTGTGCTCACTGTTTGAATACTGATTCTTCATTAAACAATAGGGGCTTGTGCAGTTGGGAATAGGACCAAGCCTCTGTTTTTCTTGAAAGAAGCCAGATGGAATTTTATATTCCTTTTTTTTTTTTCTGTCTTTGTCTCTGCATATACTATATGCATCTTTTATCTGCTCCTTCTCTAGCCCTCCTTCATTTCTCAATTTGCTCGTGCTTTTGCCTCTAAGTGTGCCTCTATGCTTTAAAAGTCCTTGGAGAAAGGAGCCAGGATTGGCAAGTAATGCAAATATAAGAAAAGCTGAGGAACATCGTACATAATGTCGATGTCGCCTCCAGTAAGTGAGTTTTAGGAGATTAGAAAGGGCAGTCTCTCGTACAGCCCCTTGTATTCAGCACGCTGTGGTGGATGCAGACTGGGGTGCAGATGGTACCTAAGTTCCTGGTGACTGGAAGCCAGAATACTGTGGGGAGACCATCACGTTCCCTTCTGCTCTTTCCTGAATTAGACTTGATGCTGGGCAGGGTCAAGCTACCTCCTGCCATCACTAGTTAGCTGTGCAAAGCACGGAGTGCTGCACCCCGACGCAGGACCATTAGTGGCAAATTGGGACATCGCTGGGCCCAGCTAAATGGTGTTTAATGCTCAGTACGCGTAAGCAGGACAGACATTTGATGGCACTTTTGGCATCAGGCAGGGAACATAGCTTTGTTCCGCATTAGCGGTTGCTGAACTGTGTTCAGCCATGGGAACCGCATGAAACAGAGACTTTGGACACAGCTAAGTTTCTGATATAGATGTTTGTGAACACCATGTGTTGCAGCCATTCTGCTTTGCTTCTCCTTAGACTTCCTTCCCACTGTTAGGATGTATTGGGTTTGTGTGGCAAGGTTTTGGTAGTAGGGGGGCTACAGAGGTGGCTTCTGCGAGAAGCTGCTAGAAGCTTCCCCCATGTCAAACAGAGCCAAAGCCAGCCAGCTCCAAGAGGGACCCACTGCTGGCCAAGGCCGAGCCCATCAGCGATGGTGGTAGCACCTCTGCAGTAACATAGTTAAGAAGGAGAAAAAGTTACTGCGCAACAGCAATTGCAGCCAAAGAGAGGAGTGAGAATATGTGAAAGAAACAACTCTGGAGATGCCAAGATCAGTGAAGAAGGAGGGGAGGAGGTGCTCCAGTGCTGGAGTGGAGATTCTCCTGCAGCCCGTGGCAAAGACCATGGTGAAGCAGGCTGACCCCCTGCGGCCCATGGAGGTCCACAGTGGAGCAGATATCTACCTGCAGCCCCTGGAGGACCCCATGCTAGAGCAGGTGGATGCTCGAAGGAGGCTGTGACCCCATGGGAAGCCTTCACTGGAGCAGGCTCCTGGGAGGACCTGTGGCCCTGTGGAGAGAGGAGCCCACGCCGGAGCAGGTTTGCTGGCAGGACTTGTCACCCTGTGGTGGACCCATGCTGGAGCAGTCTGTTCCTGAACGACTGCAGCCCATGGGAGGGACGCACGTTGGAGAAATTTGTGGAGAACTGTCTCCTGTGGGAGCGACCCCATGCTGGAACAGGGGAAGAGTGTGAGGAGTCCTCCCCCTGAGGAGGAAGGAGTGGCAGAGACAGCATGTGATAAACTGACCGCAACTCCCATTCCCTGTCCCCCTGTGCCACTTGGGGAGAGGAGGTAGGGAAAAATCAAGAGTGAAATTGAGCCCGAGAAGAAGGGAGGGGTGTGGGGAAGGCGTTTTAAAATGTAGGTTTTATTTCTCATTATCCTACTCTGATTTTCATTGGTAATAAATTAAACTAACTTCCCCAAGTCGAGTCTGTTTTGCCCATGGTGATAATGACTGAGTGACTTCTCCCTGTCCTTATCTCAACCCACGAGCCTTTTGTTATATTCTCTCTCCCCTGCCCGGCTGAGGAGGAGGAGTGATAGAGCAGCTTTGGTGGGCACCTGGCATCCAGACAGGGTCAACCCACCACATAGGATTACTTTTTTGCTGTAGTAAACCACATGGAGCTGAGCGTGGCTGTGCTGTGCCCCCGTAACCCACACCTGTGCCGGCTGCCTGAAGCGGAGCTGGGGCAGGATGCTCACTAAGGGGACCTGCAGGGGTGCACCTCTGTCCCGTGGCCTTCTGAGTGGAGCTGCCTGGGGTGAGCACGTGGCATGTCCAACGGAGGGTGTTTTTGTCCAAAATCCTTCCCTGGGATGGAGAGCCATCTTTCTTCTCTTGCTTTCTCCATTTAAACCCAAGAGACGCTATTTAAAAAAAAAAAAAAATCTCGTTAAGAGAATGTTCCATTTGCATGATTAAGTCCTAGAAGTCAATAATGCCAAGCAGAACATTAATTCTGCCCCCAGTGTGTATAGTTATAAAATGATATTTAATTACACAATTACAAACTGTTTATCTGATAATCAAATGTACTCTCAGTGTCTTCTACATGCAGAGCTTCGTATGTTGAAACATCTTGTCGGATTTTTGTAGTCCACTGTACTCTCACCAATTTAATTATCCTGATCCTGCCACGTGCAGCTGAATTGACCTGTGCCTAATTCTCTTAATTTCTGCCAAAATCGTATGCATCAGAAGATGCTCCCTTCGCATTAAGAGAGTTACACTGGTGTAAACCAGGCAAAATAAAATAAGGAGTTTGTCCCTGGCATAAGGATTGTCAGCCCCTCTCAATTTGTGGCACCTTCGAACTATTCTAGGGGGCACATATGACCCCCTTTAGAAATATCTGACTTTGCCTTATAGTGTATAGCAATCTTGGTTTTTTTGCAGTAACCTTTTGCGAATCCCTCAGGAACAGTCCGCAGTCTGCCGTCAAAATGGCAGACTGAAAGCTGCTGCTCTAAGCCTTTTAGGCAACAATTCCCTTCCAAGTCAATGGCTATGTATTATGCCATTCACTGTCCATTAGCACGCCGCTTTGGAGGGTGAAACAGTTAACTTTGGAGCAATTTTAGCTGCAAAACTTAGGTGGCCTAAATATGCCTGCAGCGGTTCTCTCTTATTATGTGCTGTTATATTTATTTTCTAGTATGTTGTGTAAGAGCAGTGTACTAAACTCTTTTCTCATGAATGACTCTGAGAAGTTCTGTCGGTAATACGTAAAGAGATTCGCTGTACTGAGAAGTATTGCACTTACTGATATAATGTGGCTTTGTGGTATTTAAATAACGAGACGCGGTTATGTCATTGATGTCTGTGCTGTGTGTAAAGAGAAAGAATTACATTTGGGTAAGCATCTCTGTCATGCCATGGGACAAAATTAATTCTGCCATCATAGTGTTCTCCTTGATATTGCCCCTTAATTTGGTTGATGTAGTACGTGTGCCAGAACGCTGCTGAGCTAAGACTGCAGACTCAAGCATCACTTTCCGTAGCAAAATCAAATAATGCTTTTTAGTGGGGATTTTTTTTTTCCCCTCAAATGGCTGACTGCAAACATCTTTCTCTTGATTTACTATTGCAATCAAGAAACAAGCACTTATCTCGGCGCAACAAAATAATAAAATGACATCCAAACGACAGTGATAGGCTTGCATGTGGAAATGTTCTCTACTGACCAGAGCTGGCGGGGTAGAGCGTGGCCACAGTGGTTCATAGCTATTTAAACACCCCGTAGCTGTATCAGTAGCAACTGTACGGTTGGAGTGGTTGAGTCCAGACTATGGCCATGCTGCTCTCCGGGAAGCTCGTGGTGGCTCTGGCTTCTGCCGTGATGATGAACGTGAAGTTTCTGGTGGTTGTTAAAATATTAGGCTCTTAGCGTAGAGATGAAGATGAAAAGGGAAAAAGTTCCTTGAACAAGGAACAAAACTGGTGGTGTCAGTGCTGTCTAGGTTGGTGGCCGTGCACTGCGCACAGTCAGACTTGCATCTCTCAAAACCAGGCTGGGCCAGTTGTATTTTTATTGACTAAGGGATTGTCTGCAGGTGTTAGTTGAAGTCTGTAAAATCCTTGTGTGCGTGAGCTTATTCCCGGGGCCTTACTCTCTAGCCTAATTGCCTTTGCGGAAAGATTAAGCTAAACAGAACCGAGGTCATGTTACTTCAGAGCATGAGCATCTGCACAGGGCTTTCTCATGCCGTAACTTCCTGCTCCTAATTAATTCAGCTTAATTTTCTGGAGCGTCCCCAGGCAGACGAGCCCTTCCCAGTGTTGCTGGATTGCAGTTTTCTTGCGGGATGTTTTAAGCATGTGTCCTTTCTCCTGCTAAACCTAGAAGATGGGGGGGAGCAGACAGGCTGCGGTAAGCCTGCAGTCCTCAAAGAATCTCACTTGGAAATATCACTTGGAACTGCCATCCGGGACTGTGTTGTCATACCAGGGCACCCAGGAGAACCCCCAAGCTCTGGCAATGGCAGAGCTCCTCAGCAGTGCCGGCCACGGGGCACCTGGTACCGGCACAGGTTGGATTTTAGCCTGACACGGGTCTGTTCTGCTGCGCTCCCAGCAGCTACTGGGCCAAAATCCACCTTCACTGGCAAAAAATGAAACCACACCTTTATTGTGTGCCTGTTCACCATAACTGAGTGGGCGAGGATTAGAGCAGGTATAATTTCTGTTGGGACTTATTCCCAACAGTGATACAGTTGAGCATCTTTCCCCATTTTGTCCACGTTTAACAGCCTTATACCATGCAGCTCTAAGGGGAATAGTTTAGGAAGTGTCTCTGCTCAGTTACTAGCAGTCCCTGAGGCAAAATAGTGGTGAAAGTGTGTGTGAGGGCACCTAGTCCAGCCCAGGACCGAGATTCCTAATTTAGCATAAAGGCTGTGCAGTGGTGGCTGGACTGGCCAGACTTGGTGAGTTGCCTGCAGCTGCAGGGCAGGAAAATCTGTTTAAATCTGTTGCTAACCTGTTTGTGGCTACTGCAGACCTGCCTGGCTGGTTCCCTTTTCCAGCCATTGCTTTGTAGCCCATAAGGGGGAGGCAGCTGGCTGCTTCTCCTGGGCCTGCCTCAGGTTTGCTGTGCGGCCGTGGGGAAGCCACATCACTGCTCTGTGCCTCAGTTTCCCCACATGCAAAACGGGGGTAATGTAGCAGCCATTACCTCTTCTACTGCTGTGTTATCATGGAAAGTCTCCGGCCCTGGGTCTTGTCCCTGGTCACTGCTTGTTGCACTGCTCTGTTCTAGGGAAGCCCAGAACTGAGCATCTCTGCCCTAATAAGGGACACGTGGGAAGAGTCGGAGTGATTTTGAATGCGACTGGAACCGAGTCAGAAGAGAGGGCTGCCTTAGCAGCCTGCCCAGCTGCAGGTAGGGATGAAGCTGAAGGCATCTGTCCTGCATTCGGTGCCAGTGTGGCAGGGCACCGGCTTCAGCAGAGCTCCATGTAGGATCAGGTCCTTGCACATACCCAATGGCATGGGCTGAGATTAGGGGAATGCAAGATCCAAAACTCATGTAAGGCAGGGCATCTTCAGTGCCGTGGTCCACACAGGACTGAGCATCTCTTCCTTCTGGGGACCAAATAGGTTTTTCAAGTACATTCATCAAACTACATATTAGCTCACAGTTTAGCATCTTTCAGTAGTAATACTGAAAACTATCACTTGGCGTTGGACTGAATGGAGTGAAATCATCTGCTGCATTACACCCTTGGGTCTAATGTATTTATTTATATGTTAAACATGGAAGAACATTTTCTTTCAGATGGAAGGAAGGATCTTTTAAATTTTACTTTTAGGACATTGCCATCTTAGCAATCTCCATACTATATTTCTTAAAGAAAGAAATGTTTGAACAACTATCTAAATGTTCCTACCTGTGTTATAAGTGATTCTATGATAAATCTCACTGTGTGTAATTAAAACAGACAATTCTTTAAATCTGCACTACTTCTCATCACTTGCACGAGATCATGTGCTACTGTGAGGACCTGTACTTTCCCCACTTTTCTGTTATGGATACTTCCTAGCTTGGTCGTGTCCACAGGCATGAGGTGTCTCTTGATAACTGGAGGTAAGTTAATAGGCTTGTTCGAAGAGGTAAGGGGAGAAGAATAGTCTTTTCTTCAGACGGAGGCCTGATCAATAGGAGCATTTCTTTGCTGAAGGACTGTGTTTGTTCTTGGTTTAAAACAGACAGCTGGACAGGGTAAGCAGAGACTAATGTGGCAACTCAAAGTCTTGTGGAAAATCCCTGTAGGGTTTGGTATGAATTCCTCCCTGGCAGAGAGGGGGACCCACTCCAGCCTGCGGGAAAGAGCACAGCCTCTGAGATCTGCCCCTTCTACCTGTCAGGTACTGGTGCTGGAAGAGTGGTGGGGAGCAGTGCTCTGACTCCTCCAGGCTCGGTGGCTGGCTTTCCCACCGTGGTGCTGGGATGCTGCTAGAGGTGGGCTTGGTGGCTCTGGGAGAGCTGTTGACGTGATGTTGACTACATGGCACAGTGTGCTTCCATAGCTGTGCCATACACACACCCACAGGGGACGTGATGGATACAGGACTTAAAAAGATAATTGTCCTTTCCCTTTCTCCACCAAGTTCTCAGCTTTAATGTTATCCAAGGCCTGGTGTCTCTGTGTGAATCACCTCTGTTTGCGCAGGCAGCATGTGTGAGCTATTCTCAGTCTTCCACAAACAGGATAGCTATGGAAGAGTAGACTGAGGTGCCTTCTGGCTCGCCTATCAGCACCAGGCTTTCCTGTATAATTACAAACCCTTTATTGCTGGGGAAAGCAGACAAGGCCTTGTCTGATTCTCAGATCCTAGGCTGAGCTTGCAGAAGTGGCAGATAAATAAATAAATAAATAAAAATAGTAATCTTTTGACTTGAAAACAGCATATTTCATATGGGAACCATTGGGTGGAAAAAACCCCAAACCAAAAACCCAGCAATGACCAAAAAAAAAATAAATTACAGAGTCCCTCTAACACTAACCACACTCTGGGGAGCTAAATATGTCTCCTTCTAACATTTAAAGCATCTCATCAACAAAGCCAGGCAGTCATGAAAGAGACCACCAGCCATCTCTGAGCTAGACATATGTGACTTGCTGGCAGTGTTTGCAAGGTCACCCCTTTCCTATCTCTCCCACTCCCAAAACTGGCATAGCGGGGAGCATCTGCCACCCGTTTCCCCTTGCCAGCGAGTGACAGGAAAGGTGCGCCGGGAAGATGAGAAGCATGACTGATGGCAGCGTAGCCATGCTGAATTATTGCCTCTTGCGTGGGGAGTGGAGATTTGCTTTTGGGATGCTGGACTCTAAATCATCCATCTCTTCCTTTTAAAGGTGAACTGAAGAGCTTTGCACGGGGGAAAGAATTAACCAATTATTTAAGAGTACAGCAAGCTCTGAGCACAGATACATTTACTTATTGAAAATGAGGACTGGAAATCACTTCCTCCTTTATTTATTCTCTACCTGATTTTGCTTTTGTCTAGTCAACAGTACCAAGTAAATCAGTGTTGGAAGGGGCTACTTTATTTTAGTGCTGTGCTTTCCAAAGTATGCTTTGTCCCTTCCTATTCTCTTGAAATGCAGCAGTCCCGGAGTGAAGCTGCTGTTGTAGCTTGAGATCTTTGAGATGGGACAAGGGGCTGGTCAACACAACCCCAGTGTAGACCCTTAGGTCTGCTTTATCTAGAGTCATTGAGGAGGTACTGGTTGGTTACATGCAGGCATAAATCCTGTTCCTGTGTTGTCAGAAAATGCAAGTGTGAATGCACATCTGCATCTGGGGCAAGAATTAGGGTACAGAATAGCTTTTAACTGAGATTTGTATGTTACCTTACCATGCGGAAACATAGGCTTGAGTTAAAAGTAATTTCAGGGTGGCTGGTGACTAATCTCGGGAACATCTCTTTCTGTGGGTGTGAAAATTCCAAGCAGTAAAAGGACTCTTGAAGTATCCCAGCTTCAGTGCGATGCTCCGCCGTGGAGCCACCTGGTCTGGGTCAGGAGGCAGCAGGACAGGGACCTTACTGCAGGCAATTTTGCTCTTCTGTGGCACCTTCTAGCATCCTTCATAGATCTAACATCCTGTTTTGCAGATGGAACTCAGGCAAGGAGGCAGTTTTGTGAGGTTAAACCATGAAGCTCTGTGGAGGGTAGGAATGGGACTGAAGCCTCCAGGGTCTCCAGGGCTTTTCTGTGCTACAAAACCCTTCCTCCTCCTTCCTCCTGAAGGAACACATTTTCTCTTTCCTTCCTTCTTTCTCAAGCTTAAAGGGTTTCTCTCCTTTCTCCTTAGATGCAAAAGCACAGCCACTGCCATGGCATTACACCGCATATGGCATCTGTCCAGGGAGAAGGTTGGTGGGTGCCAGCCTGGCCATGAGGAGCCAATCTGGGTGCTGAGGGTGATGGAGATCTGTGCGGGGAGTGAATTTCTCAGGGAATTTTGGCCCGCCTGTGGGTAGGTCCCAGTGCCGGGAGCGTGTGGCCCTGCAGGGGCTCTGTGAAGGGAGGCAAGGAGCTGAAAGCCCTGCACGGTGCCTGTCCCAAGCCAGGGATCTCGTATCCCTCATATATCTGAGGGCCTCAGTAAGGGACCCTGCGGGCTGGGAAGGAGGGACTGGAGTTTGGTTTTATTGGCTGTCCCTCCTGCCAAGTAGAAGCAGAAGCGAGTAAAAGGCTCCCATACAGGAGTTTCCGTATTACTCTGCCTGCAGCAGTGCAAGGGACATGGGGACTGTTCAGCCCTTCAGAGCCACCCTGTCCCAGGAGAGCAGGCAGTGCTGTGCCACGGGTGAAGTGCCTTGGCAGGAATGGGTGAAGTTTTGGGACCAGAACAATGTTTATCACCGTGGCCTGGGCCTGAGCTGCAGTGATGGGAGTAGGAGGGTGGAAGTGCTCTTACGTGGCTGTCTCTTGGCTCCTCTGCTTGAGCATCTCCCTTCCCATCTGGTTGCTCTTCCACTCAGGGGCTTTAAAAACCCGGAGCCCAATACTCTCTCCTGTTTGAATTATCTTTCCTGCCCTCCCACTGGGGTATCACATGAGCGTGGGCTGACATTTCCCCTTCCAGCGGATGAATTGCTTGCTGCTGTTTGGTGTGGTCTCTCCCGCAGATCAGCATCCNCGATGGGAGTAGGAGGGTGGAAGTGCTCTTGCGTGGCTGTCTCTTGGCTCCCCTGCTTGAGCATCTCCCTTCCCATCTGGTTGCTCTTCCACTCAGGGGCTTTAAAAACCCAGAGCCCAATACTCCCTCCTGTTTGAATTATCTCTCCTGCCCTCCCACTGGGGTATCACATGAGCGTGGGCTGACATTTCCCCTTCCAGCGGATGAATTGCTTGCTGCTGTTTGGTGTGGTCTCTCCCGCAGATCAGCATCCCCCCCAAGAGCCTGCTTGGGCTTTATTGAAGTACTGCCTGCCTTGGAGACTCCCCCGGATCTTTCCGTCTCTTTTGTTTTTATTGCTGTAATAAATCTTCCCAGATCTCTCTAGCTGGAAAGGTGGGAGGGATGGAGAGGGGAGGTTTCCTGCCTAGTGCATTGCAGGCTTTTATTGACTGCCAGAAGGAGCAGTAAATCTGAAGCGGGAGGCGGGCTGGTGTTGGTGAGCAGAGCGCCGAGTTCCCGGTGGGGATCCAACCCGGTCCCCGGGGGATCACTGCTGCTCCACAGACCCACCAGCAAGACAGAGCTCAGCTTTGAGATGGAGCTGGGCTTACAGCCTTGGTGCAGCCAAGTGAGATGGGTCATCCGCTTCTCCAGGGCTCGGGTCAGTGTGTCTTTGCGGATCTTCAGCAATCTGGGAGTGACATAAATTTGACAGAAGAAAAACCTACCCTGAAATGTCCTGGCTGGGACTGATGCAATGCTCGGCTGCCTGGCTTCTGGGGGGTTTCCAGCTAGCTGCTTTGTTTTAGCCAATATTTAGGGGTTTTGTAGGTTTTTTTTGTTTGTTTGTGTTTTTTTATTTTTTTTTAATCTACAGCCCCAAAGCCCAAACTATCTTTGGTTTTAGGCTTACTAATTTTTTTTTCTTGTTAAAAATTTCTCCTCTGTGTTTCAAAAGCAGTGTATGTAATCAGCAGGGCTGGCGCGGGGCTTGTTTCCCTGCAGCCTAGCGGGGCTGGCCCCAGCAGCCCCGAGTGCTGCAGCACATGGCAGCATCTAATTAGAGGTGATAGCAGTGCTGTGATAGCGATGAAACCCCTGTTCTTCCCCTGCGTCCACTGGGATGTTTAAACTCCAGAGTGGATAGCCTGCAAGGGCTTGTGCGGTCTCTGTTCTTGGAGGATTTAAAAAAAAAGAGATTAGATGGCTGTCTGTCGAGAAGTGGCACAGGTAAAATTCGTGTTGCCTGGAGGAGGTGGGCGCCAGTGCTGGTGAGGGGCTCTCCTTGATGTTTTTCCATGAGATTCCTGCCCTTTGGCACCAGCGTTTCCTGCAGTGTGGAGAGGGGGCTGTCACAGCCGGAGCAAAGGCATCAGCGGTTGTGTGTCCTGGAAGGATGCGGGCTGTGGGGTCCAGCCTGGGCAGCTGGAGGGGTGGGAGAGAGGGGACACAGTTATGCGTAGCGCTGCACCGTACCTCTCCTCCTGCACCACGGCTGGAGCACAGGCCCAGGGTATCTTTCAGAAAGCATTAATGCAATCAGGCCTCCGGGTCATTGCATGACTGTCAGCTCTGAGTGTAGGTGTCAACAGTCCTTCCCAGCAGCATTCAGAGAGAGCATGCTATGATTTTGTAGTAAATAAGTA
The DNA here is from genome assembly GCA_008711295.1 of Anarhynchus alexandrinus. Classification (NCBI taxonomy): domain Eukaryota; kingdom Metazoa; phylum Chordata; class Aves; order Charadriiformes; family Charadriidae; genus Anarhynchus; species Anarhynchus alexandrinus. Next base: position 2,388,566 of record VUYV01000124.1, read on the forward strand.
TTTAATACCCACCAAAACATTGTAAATAGTATTTGAAATACTTATAAATAGCATTTTTTTTTAAATCTATTAGGCAGTAAATCTACCAGGGTTCTTTATGCAGATCTTCCCACTTTGTCACATTTAAATGTGAGGTTGCAGTGTAACATTTGCACTTCTTAGCTTTAGCACATGCATACACAACTACATCACCCTCTCATTTTCTTTGAAATGCTTTCTTGGGCTGCTTGGTAAGAACATGATGAATAGAGGATGTGTGTCACCTGAATTCCTCTAGGCTGGGAAGAATGACAATATCTCGCTTTTTTTTTTTTT
>VUYV01000124.1:2389821-2464355 GCA_008711295.1 Anarhynchus alexandrinus
AAATTACAGAGTCCCTCTAACACTAACCACACTCTGGGGAGCTAAATATGTCTCCTTCTAACATTTAAAGCATCTAATCAACAAAGCCAGGCAGTCATGAAAGAGACCACCAGCCATCTCTGAGCTAGACATATGTGACTTGCTGGCAGTGTTTGCAAGGTCACCCCTTTCCTATCTCTCCCACTCCCAAAACTGGCATAGCGGGGAGCATCTGCCACCCGTTTCCCCTTGCCAGCGAGTGACAGGAAAGGTGCGCCGGGAAGATGAGAAGCATGACTGATGGCAGCGTAGCCATGCTGAATTATTGCCTCTTGCGTGGGGAGTGGAGATTTGCTTTTGGGATGCTGGACTCTAAATCATCCATCTCTTCCTTTTAAAGGTGAACTGAAGAGCTTTGCACGGGGGAAAGAATTAACCAATTATTTAAGAGTACAGCAAGCTCTGAGCACAGATACATTTACTTATTGAAAATGAGGACCGGAAATCACTTCCTCCTTTATTTATTCTCTACCTGATTTTGCTTTTGTCTAGTCAACAGTACCAAGTAAATCAGTGTTGGAAGGGGCTACTTTATTTTAGTGCTGTGCTTTCCAAAGTATGCTTTGTCCCTTCCTATTCTCTTGAAATGCAGCAGTCCCGGAGTGAAGCTGCTGTTGTAGCTTGAGATCTTTGAGATGGGACAGGGGGCTGGTCAACACAACACCAGTGTAGACCCTTAGGTCTGCTTTATCTAGAGTCATTGAGGAGGTACTGGTTGGTTACATGCAGGCATAAATCCTGTTCCTGTGTTGTCAGAAAATGCAAGTGTGAATGCACATCTGCATCTGGGGCAAGAATTAGGGTACAGAATAGCTTTTAACTGAGATTTGTATGTTACCTTACCATGCGGAAACATAGGCTTGAGTTAAAAGTAATTTCAGGGTGGCTGGTGACTAATCTCGGGAACATCTCTTTCTGTGGGTGTGAAAATTCCAAGCAGTAAAAGGACTCTTGAAGTATCCCAGCTTCAGTGCGATGCTCCGCCGTGGAGCCACCTGGTCTGGGTCAGGAGGCAGCAGGACAGGGACCTTACTGCAGGCAATTTTGCTCTTCTGTGGCACCTTCTAGCATCCTTCATAGATTTAACATCCTGTTTTGCAGATGGAACTCAGGCAAGGAGGCAGTTTTGTGAGGTTAAACCATGAAGCTCTGTGGAGGGTAGGAATGGGACTGAAGCCTCCAGGGTCTCCAGGGCTTTTCTGTGCTACAAAACCCTTCCTCCTCCTTCCTCCTGAAGGAACACATTTTCTCTTTCCTTCCTTCTTTCTCAAGCTTAAAGGGTTTCTCTCTTTTCTCCTTAGATGCAAAAGCACAGCCGCTGCCATGGCATTACACCGCACATGGCATCTGTCCAGGGAGAAGGTTGGTGGGTGCCAGCCTGGCCATGAGGAGCCAATCTGGGTGCTGAGGGTGATGGAGATCTGTGCGGGGAGTGAATTTCTCAGGGAATTTTGGCCTGCCTGTGGGTAGGTCCCAGTGCCGGGAGCGTGTGGCCCTGCAGGGGCTCTGTGAAGGGAGGCAAGGAGCTGAAAGCCCTGCACGGTGCCTGTCCCAAGCCAGGGATCTCGTATCCCTCATATATCTGAGGGCCTCAGTAAGGGACCCTGCGGGCTGGGAAGGAGGGACTGGAGTTTGGTTTTATTGGCTGTCCCTCCTGCCAAGTAGAAGCAGAAGCGAGTAAAAGGCTCCCATACAGGAGTTTCCGTATTACTCTGCCTGCAGCAGTGCAAGGGACATGGGGACTGTTCAGCCCTTCAGAGCCACCCTGTCCCAGGAGAGCAGGCAGTGCTGTGCCACGGGTGAAGTGCCTTGGCAGGAATGGGTGAAGTTTTGGGACCAGAACAATGGTTATCACTGTGGCCTGGGCCTGAGCTGCAGCGATGGGAGTAGGAGGGTGGAAGTGCTCTTGCGTGGCTGTCTCTTGGCTCCCCTGCTTGAGCATCTCCCTTCCCATCTGGTTGCTCTTCCACTCAGGGGCTTTAAAAACCCAGAGCCCAATACTCCCTCCTGTTTGAATTATCTCTCCTGCCCTCCCACTGGGGTATCACATGCGCGTGGGCTGACATTTCCCCTTCCAGCGGATGAATTGCTTGCTGCTGTTTGGTGTGGTCTCTCCCGCAGATCAGCATCCCCCCCAAGAGCCTGCTTGGGCTTTATTGAAGTACTGCCTGCCTTGGAGACTCCCCCGGATCTTTCCGTCTCTTTTGTTTTTATTGCTGTAATAAATCTTCCCAGATCTCTCTAGCTGGAAAGGTGGGAGGGATGGAGAGGGGAGGTTTCCTGCCTAGTGCATTGCAGGCTTTTATTGACTGCCAGAAGGAGCAGTAAATCTGAAGCGGGAGGCGGGCTGGTGTTGGTGAGCAGAGCGCCGAGTTCCCGGTGGGGATCCAGCCCGGTCCCCGGGGGATCACTGCTGCTCCACAGACCCACCAGCAAGACAGAGCTCAGCTTTGAGATGGAGCTGGGCTTACAGCCTTGGTGCAGCCAAGTGAGATGGGTCATCCGCTTCTCCAGGGCTCGGGTCAGTGTGTCTTTGCGGATCTTCAGCAATCTGGGAGTGACATAAATTTGACAGAAGAAAAACCTACCCTGAAATGTCCTGGCTGGGACTGATGCAATGCTCGGCTGCCTGGCTTCCGGGGGGTTTCCAGCTAGCTGCTTTGTTTTAGCCAATATTTTGGGGTTTTGTAGGTTTTTTTTGTTTGTTTGTGTTTTTTTATTTTTTTTATCTACAGCCCCAAAGCCCAAACTATCTTTGGTTTTAGGCTTACTAATTTTTTTTTCTTGTTAAAAATTTCTCCTCTGTGTTTCAAAAGCAGTGTATGTAATCAGCAGGGCTGGCGCGGGGCTTGTTTCCCTGCAGCCTAGCAGGGCTGGCCCCAGCAGCCCCGAGTGCTGCAGCACATGGCAGCATCTAATTAGAGGTGATAGCAGTGCTGTGATAGCGATGAAACCCCTGTTCTTCCCCTGCGTCCACTGGGATGTTTAAACTCCAGAGTGGATAGCCTGCAAGGGCTTGTGCGGTCCCTGTTGTTGAAGGATTTAAAAAAAGAGATTAGATGGCTGTCTGTCAAGAAGTGGCACAGGTAGAATTCGTGTTGCCTGGAGGAGGTGGCCGCCAGTGCTGGTGAGGGGCTCTCCTTGATGTTTTTCCATGAGATTCCTGCCCTTTGGCACCAGCGTTTCCTGCAGTGTGGAGAGGGGGCTGTCACAGCCGGAGCAAAGGCATCAGCGGTTGTGTGTCCTGGAAGGATGCGGGCTGTGGGGTCCAGCCTGGGCAGCTGGAGGGGTGGGAGAGAGGGGACACAGTTATGCGTAGCGCTGCACCGTACCTCTCCTCCTGCACCACGGCTGGAGCACAGGCCCAGGGTATCTTTCAGAAAGCATTAATGCAATCAGGCCTCCGGGTCATTGCATGACTGTCAGCTCTGAGTGTAGGTGTCAACAGTCCTTCCCAGCAGCATTCAGAGAGAGCATGCTATGATTTTGTAGTAAATAAGTATTTAATACCCACCAAAACATTGTAAATAGTATTTGAAATACTTATAAATAGCATTTTTTTTTAAATCTATTAGGCAGTAAATCTACCAGGGTTCTTTATGCAGATCTTCCCACTTTGTCACATTTAAATGTGAGGTTGCAGTGTAACATTTGCACTTCTTAGCTTTAGCACATGCATACACAACTACATCACCCTCTCATTTTCTTTGAAATGCTTTCTTGGGCTGCTTGGTAAGAACATGATGAATAGAGGATGTGTGTCACCTGAATTCCTCTAGGCTGGGAAGAATGACAATATCTCGCTTTTTTTTTTTTTGCCATGGCCCATCAGATTGTGTCAACAAGGTGAAGTCCCAGGGTCCCTACAGCTAGCAACATCCTGCTGTTAGGGTAAGGCTAGCGTGTTGTCCTCAGTTGCTGGTAAATCATAAAACCTCTAGCCTGCAGTCCAGGTCAGATAAATAATAGAGAGGTCTGCCTGTAAGAGATCCTTTCCTTGGATTTCTCAATGAATGTCATTTTCCACCCACCCCACCCCCGTTAGTCCAGCAGGTTTGATAAGGATTTCCATCTCATAGCTCCTGTGAGCTCTTGCCTTCTCTCCTTTAAAGGGAGCACGAATCTTAGCTCTCTGTGATGACAGAAGTGGTTGTGGCCCCTCTAGCAATGACAGTCACTTCTTCCTCAGCTGTCGTTCAAATGAGCAATAAAGGCAAAATGTTGCTCGAGCAAAGAGACTCTCTAGCACTTAAGCTAGAAAGCCCAGCTTTTATGACTTGTGGCATGAAAGGTATTGATGTGGCTTGTATCTCATCCTTTGGGCTTTAATTCCCCTTAATTACCACCTTAAGAACCTGGCTCTGCACCCATAACGAAGCATCTTTGCAGTCTGACCCCCCATCCTTGGACAGGAGAGACCCACACACAGGTCTGTGTCCCCTCCCCACGCTCTTCTCATTTGTTCTTCCCCATAGATAAATGCTGGACTACGAAGCCTGTATGCAGGCTCTGCACCCAGAAGGGACATTCCTCTCTCTCTTGTGAAATTTGGATACTTCTTGTAGTAATTCAGCTAGAAGCAAGAATATCTTTTCAAATTAGATTTCAGCACACTGACTGCATTCCTGGCCAGGATCTGGCAGTTTGTTGGCAAGAGAAAATGAAAAGAAATAGGGGAGAAATGTAAAACCCGTCAGATTCTTAATGATGTTCTAAAACTGGAGATGCTACAAAAATGGACATGGATCTCAGCTCTGTGAAACCAATTCTCACATCCTTAATTCATAGTCTGTCTCACCTGAACAGTGAGGCCCAAACGTCTTGGCAGGGGAGGTGATTGACAGCATCTCTACCACAGTGCACCCAGTGTAGTGCTCTGGCTTTTTAAGGTCAAGCCAGGTAAGCAAAGGGCTTTTTCTTCTCCTGACTAGCCAGCTCTCAAATTAGCCTTGTTTCTCATCCTCTGTTGGCTCTGATATTTATGGCGGAGAATGCCACTATTCTGCTGTCGTAGTTTACCATCAGCAGTCACCATTAATGCCTGCTTTAACTTGGAAGGGATTTCTCACTTCCCTGGTGCCAGCCTGCCTCCCAAAACTGTGGTCAATGCAGTGCCCTGTCTTACAGGGAAGGGCAGGCAGGCAAGGAGATGGCTCTTGGTGAATTACCCGTGGAGAAAAAGCTCAGTTTGTGGAGGCTGACAGTCTATGAAGGTCAGGAGATGATCCACCTGAAGAGAGGAATATCCCTCTTTTGCTGTCCCAAGCTAAGCACAGTGACTGTTTCTTGCTCAGCTCAGAAACAGGGGCATAACATGGCCATCTAAAAGATGCATCATGCAACATCTTCTCAGCCTAAGGCAGATCCAGTTGCACCTATGTAATTTCTGACAGATGTTTTTCCAGGCTGTTCTTGGGGATCTTTGGTGCAGAGGCTCCTGCAATATCTTCTTGTAGGTCTTGAGTATTGTAACCCATTAGAAAGATGTTTCTAATTTTTAAGCTAAGTTGACCTTGCTCCAACTCCAGCCTCATTTGTTTATTCTGACCACTGGGGACATAGAAAATACATTTTCTCAGATCCCTTCTTCCCTTTGTTCTTCCTAAATAAGCCTTTCACATCCTTGAATGCTGTGCCTGAAAGTTGCACTCCCCCTCCCGTATTCTCCTCTTCTGTAGGGTAATCCCAGTTTCTTTTAACCTTTCTTCAAATAAACCAGTCCTGCTCACCCTCCAGTTGTTGTCTTTGCTATTCTGTGGACTTCTTCTGTTTGGTCCATGTCTCTCTTGAGGTGCAGCACCCTGAACTGGACCCTGTACTCCATCTCAGGCCTTTCCAGTTGTAGGTAGCATGGAGAGATGGATTTGGTTCCAGGACTGCTGGTTCATGACTGTCTGCCACCTTCTCTAGGTCCTGCCAATCCATGCTGGCAGATCGTTCTTTCCAGCCTTTATTTCTGCCTCCTTGGTTAGCCAGTTAATAGTGGGCTTCATCTGTCTTTGTAATTAGCACTGTGGTCTGCAAAACTTTCCATTTGTTGAGGCTGAAGGTATGCCTGCTGCGGCTGCTCTTCCTGCTCTCACCCCTTCAATCAGCTTTATGGCACTGTAAGTCCTCCTGGTCCTCTCTTCTGGCCTCTCTCTATGCTCTCCAGGACATCTGCTTTCCTGCATCTGCCAGGGTGCACTCGGTGTTGAGCACAAACCCTCAAGCCCAAGGTCTATTCACTTCACACCCTGCCTATGAGAAGGTGACTGTTTATCCTACTTCATAATACACACTCTATTATGAAGCTGTTGGAGATCCCTCTGTCCTGATACACCTGGATTCAGACTGAACCGGCTGCTGCAAATGACCCCTAAGCCTTCCTCCTCCTGTTGCATCCGAGTTGTCTTTGTCACGTCTCTGGCTGTGGGAGGAAGGACTTCCCTAATGCCTGTCGAGCTCTCTAAATGTATTGAAGAACTGTGAAGTCTGTAACGTGCTAAAAATATCTTTCTCCATTCCCAGATAATATTTTGAAATATACTACTAGTCTGGGGCAGACATCTTAATCCTATTTTTGGAAGATCATTTGGCTAATTAGGAGACCGCCTGGTGTGTCTGAGGGGACATTGTATTCCTACCAACCCTTGGTTTGAAGGTGGAGTAAGGAGAGAGGTATGCTTCTCCCTGGATGGAGGACAAGAGGGAGATTATCAAGAGGACATGCCCTCCACCGCTGTCACATGCGCTGTCTTGGCACTCAGTCCCCTTACAGACCCAGGAGACCTCGGGGCTGGGATTTGCACATTCACAACGTGCTTCTCCCCAGCCGCAAATGGCAGGGGCGATGGGAGGCACTGTGGTGCCCTGTGTGTTTGCAGAGCTGTTGGTGGCTCCTCATGTGGGGCTGATGCTGGTGCGTCACACAGCCCCACTCACAGGGGTTGGCAGGGTGCATCCCCTCGTAGTACCTTGCTGTGCTGTGGGATCTCCTCCATCCATGTACGATGGGCTCATGACTGAGTCAACAGCTCATGGAATCAAAGGAGTTTGTCCCAATGCTAGCTGTGCTCCATAGAGAGAGGTGCCTGTGAGGCAAGGCAAGCATCATCTATCTTCTCTTTTTCCCTGTCTCGCCTGCCAGTAAAACGTAAGCCCGGACAAGTGTGATACTCCCTTCAGGGAACAGCACAAAGCAACCCCCTAAATTCTCCTGGGTCTCACCCCTCCCTATTCCCTTCTCCCACTTTTCCTCTCGCTCTCTGTCTCACCCTTGCTTGTCTGTGTCCATGAAGGTTTTGGAAGTAGGTTGGAGGAGGTGGCTCAGTTGCCACCTCTGGTTTAGCTGTGCTGCTGACACAGCCTGGACTTAGCTGTGTAGGTTGTCTGAGAACTCAGATGGGGATGCCGTACCTTAACCACGTCCTCCATCCCCAAAAAGCTGCATGCAGAGTACCTGAGGCACTGGGTATGACTAATCTGTTCCGAAAATCCTCTGAGCTGTCAAGAGTAAGCAAAGGATGTGTGAACAACTCCCCAGAGATCCTACAAGGAAAGGAGCAAGAGTTTCTTGTTTTCTCCTGCGGTCACCTGAGCGAGGCGGTGGGGCTGGGTATTTCTTGGAGGAATCTTTAGGTGCTAAATCTGGCTTCGCTACTGTGCAACATCAATAATCAGACAGTTTAAGGGATACTGAGACAGTTGGGAAGAGACTGGAGAGAGAGTGTTGGGGCTTTTGGGAGAGGAGTTGGGGAAAACAGAGGGTTTTTTTTCTCAAACCGAATGGGTTAGATTGGTCTGTGGATCTGTCTGGTGCCTGGAGATAGCCTGAGGAAAGGAACTAGTGGAAAAGGATGGGGGAGGAGGGAATAGGTGGATATGGTCTGGCAGATAATGGCATCAGGGTAGCAAGGGCATGACAGATGAGGCTGCAGTGGGAAGGGAGGGTGAGCTCTGCTGCAACCCTGTATTTGGTAGGAGCTTCTCCTCAAGTGCACAAGGCCTTTTGCTCCCATTTGCGAACAACATTTCTATGAATTAGACATTTCTCTGAATAAGAGTAGCGTCAGCAGTTGTACAAATTAGGATGGAAGGGAGTCCTCAAGCTTCAAGGTGGGAGCTGAATGCCAGCCAGTGCCAGGAGAAAGCAAAGACTGTTTAGAGACCTCTAACACAGGTGGGTGTGCTGCAGGCACCATGCCCAAACCAGCTGGAGTTGGGCACTGCCAGGACATCGAGCTGGATCAAACAGGTCACCTGCTTGATGTGGCAGACATCTGCTATTCTGTTGTGGGAGGCAGGGTAAGGACAGGGCCCGTCTAGCACGTTCTGGGAAGTAAGGAATTCCAGCTGGCTTTTCCCCTCGGAAAAGCAGGCACAGCTGGTGGTGACAACCACAGATGAAGAGGTAGAGTGATTGCCTGGGATGCCTTCACTCTCTGCCTTTTTGAAGATCTCTGGAGGCACTTCTAGGAGACATTACCTCGACAGCAGATATCAGACAGAGATCTCAAAATTGTTTGTGCCCCTTTGAGACATAGGGAAGTGCACAAAACTTCACTGTGGCTACATATAGGACTGCTTCCACGAGTATCTTCTAAAACATCACTCTTGGAGATGATGCGTGTAATGTTTGCTTTACAGAGCATTTCTAGTATTAGTTATATTTAACTGCATATCTTCAGTAAGCTCAGCGTGGTTATTGCCTCTTTGAAGCTTGCTCTTTTTTTCTGGGATGTCATAGTCATTTATCATATGTGAGATGGACCCCAAGTTGGCCATCAGCTATCAGTCTGCCTTCCTAGTTAGGCTGCGTAGGAGCCAGCAACTTCAAGGTGAATGTCCCTCAGATCTGCTGGCAACCCTCTGAACTACCCAGGCCCTGGAGACTGTTCTGAAAACATTCATCTTGTCCCAGTTCTTGTGGTGAGCTCTCAACGTGGTGAATGCCTGAAGTTCAAAGGAGACAATGCTGTAAGGCACCAGTCAGACCAGGAGCTGCAGGCAAGAAGAGAGATGCTGTAATGGATCTGTAACTATTTGGTCCCCAAATTTCAAGCGGTGAGGAATAGTCCCAGTTTTTCTCTCTTTGTTCTCTCATCAGGTCCTGCATGTGCCATGCATTGCTGGGTTTTGGAGGCATCCATTTTCAGCTGTTTTGTGCACAAGAGGGATACTGATGCCACTCACATGGCTCCTAGCCAGGAGTGAGCTCCGTGTGAACCTCAGCCCATGGGGTGCCCTTTCCTCCCTCGGGAGATCAGGCTTGGGTCACAAAAATTTAGCGCCACCGTTCAGACGTACACATTGCCCCGAGCCTGCTGCTCCAAACCTAAGTGCCACCCCACCTCCTGGAAAGGTGTTAACCACAACACAAATATCGTGTGTGATACTTTGGCCACCAACACTGTTGAAAACGCGATGGAAAAGGAATTTCAGTCCTTGGTAGGAAGCTGTACAGCTAGACATGGTCTTTCTACCTCTAATCTTCTAGGTAGCTTGAAATGGAACCTTTCATTCCTCTCTGAAATATCTTCACTGGCCCCTTGAGCTCCCTCCCCTCCCACCGACATTGCTTTTTTTGTGTAGAGTGTTTTTTTATACTGAGACATCTCCTGTGCCCGCTTTCCTCAATGGACACTGATGTGACATGCAGAGCTGAGCTGTCAGAGCTCTGGGCTGTTTTTTTTTCTCCTCCCTGTGATGAGCTGTGACACTCCAGCGTCCCAGCTCCACAGGCCACTTCTCCATGCTTTTGTTCGCGTTTCATTGTGAATGCAGCGGGGGTCCGGGAGCAAAACACAGTGGCTGGAGGTGTGCCCAGGTCAGGGGGGTTTTTTGAAATACGGCATTTTTCATCTTTACTTGAAGAATCCATAAGGTAGAATTGCAGATTATTCCTGCTTCCTTTCTTCACAGTTCTTCTCCTCCTGGATTTTTTTCCCTGTTATTCTAGATTGTCCCAGTCATTATCTTCTTCCGTCTGCTCCTCTTCTGTCTGGCTTGGGGGACAGTTTTGTGGGTGGAGCATGGTCTCTTTGGGGCAAATTTCCATCCCTTGGTGATGCAAATGAGGAATCACATTATTGGAGTTGGTGGTGCTGAGCAGCATAAATGAAATGATCCCTGCAGGCTTATTTCCAGGGAATAAAATAAGGCTGGATATGAGGAGGGAGCCAGAGAAGCCTGAGTGGAGCTTCTTTGTCGGATCTTGTTGAACAGCCATTGCGATGAATGAAACTTCACCTGTGCCCCGTATGAGGGCCAACTCTTATGCTGGGCAGTGTGAAGATGAGCTCTGGGCCTCCAGCCAGCCTGCTGGGCAGAGAAAGCCGGGAGCTGGGGAGCAGCTACCTGGTCCTGCTGAGAAAGAGCAGGTTGAGGAGAGGTGAAGCTGTGGGCTCCCCAGGGCTGTAGGGGATGTCAGCCAGCCTGGTACAGGGAGGGCACCTGGCCCTGTTGCTATCCGATATGTGGGCACTGACTTATGGATGAAAGTGGATCCTGTAGGCTGATCCTATTAGGATTTTCAGTAAATGCCTTCCTGAGGTTTTACCCTCCAGTGTATTAAGGCTGAGCTCTGTCTCATCTCATATCTCCTTTGTGAATGTCTCTCTGGCTTTAACGCTTTGGTGGCCTGGTGCTGTTTAACCCCGATGACTTGATGTGTTGGGGTTTTCCATGGGGGGGACACCTGGGACGTGAAGGCAGCAGGCACCTCACTGGCAGTGCTGCGTGTCAGGGGAGGAGGCTTTGCATTTCCAGTACAATGTGATAAGGGTTTGATTAATACCACTGCAACGTGTGGTGGTACCCTGGGCCTTGCACCTTCCTCTCTAGATACCTGAGCTCACACTCCAGCTTTGGAGAAAGGGTGTGAGTGAGCTGCTTCTTGCCGGCATGCCAGGTGCTGCAGGGGGCTCCTGTCCTGCTCCCACTCCGCCAACCGGAGGATGGTGGTTGCTGCGGCTTGGTGTGGTGTATGTTGGCATCTGCACATCTCCTCCTCATGTGTCCCCTGTGCAGTGGCAGTGGCCACCAGATGCTGGAGCCTGGACCAGTGCAAGGAGAATATTCTGCCACCACTTGTGGCTGTGCAGGTCCCCATGTTTCTCTGCTGCATCCCCCATGGAAGCCTGTCTCCTTCCCCTCCCAGGCCGGCGTCCCTGCAAGTCTCACATATGTGGGGCCGGGGCACTCGGACCACACAGCCACCGGGCCAGGGAAGAGGGTTACTGTGCGGCAGTACACTAGCACAGCTCGACCAGCTGGCCCCCGACACCCCCAGTCAAAGGCCATCGCTTTGTTTTTGACTGCAACCTAATCACTGCAGAGCACTCGCTGCGTGCCAGATGCCCGAGTGGGCTGCTGGGGCTGGGGCTGTCTCTGTGCTGTGGTGACTGGGGATGTGGGGGTCCAGCCGTCCTGGGCAGGGGCTCTTCAGTTGACACGGTCTGGGTGTCCTTCCTGGGAAGAGGCTGAGCATCCTGTGCTTCTGTAGAGTGCTGACGGGATCGGGGCAGGGGAGATGTGCAGTTGTCTTTTGGGCACCCTGTGAGGGGACCCAGCATGCAGGGGAGGTTTGCTTTTTGGGATGCTGCTGAGCAGTTATACTAAAGGGGTGTTTGCGTGGCTTCAACCAAACATTGATTTTGCCTGGGACTATTTGTCCCTTTGCCAGACCATCCCCGGACTCTTTTCTAGAGTGGCTGGTACGCACCGGCACTATTCCCCCTCGCTGATGGGGAGAGTGTTTCCAGTGGGGAAAAATTGCTGTCTCACAAGGGAGACACCTGGTTATAAAAGAGGTAAGATCTGGCAGGGAAACATCTAGCTCGTTGGTCCCCAGTGATCCCAGCCATGCATCAAGGCTGGAGAAGCAGTGACCTGCAGGCAGCGTAGCATTTTGCTCTCCCCGTGAGTCACAGCTTCTACATTTCTATTTCGTTTGGCTGCAGGCAAGGTCAGAAGGTGTCAGCAGTGCCCTGGTGGGTGGGAGGCGTAGGAAGAGGCCCAGGCTTCCATCCAGCAGGGTGGTGGTGGGGGACACTTTGCGGTTGTCATGTCAGCTTGGTCAGAGCAGGAGGGAGAGGAGTGGGGAGCCAGGGTGTACAGCCAGACTGGGGAGCAAGACTCACATCAGGACACCCCCAGACAGGGTAGGCTGCTGGAAAGGGCAAGCAGGAAAAAGGACCTTTCCTTGCTCCAAAATCTGCGATCTTTAACTATAATCCAACTACGTTCCCCACTCAGAAGACCCAGGCAAGGACTTCTTTGGAGAAACCATGCATCTCAACCATGTTCCAGATGCGGTAATATTGACCAAGATCAAATGCTGGAAAGTATTAGTTCTTGTCTAGCAGATGCCCCGGCAGGGAAGCTGACTGGAAATCCTCAGAGAGATTACCCTGATCTTCTCACAAACAGAGAAGCATGGAGTAGAATAACTTATTTTAAATATTAATGCTAATTTAACAATAATTTTGACTTTGTTGCTGGTGGGAGGTACTACTATGACACTCCTAACGAGCTGAAATCTTCTTATATGCCTTAGTCTTACAAAACTGAGATGGGAAGGACAGAGCAGATGCTTTGCTGTGCTTTTCTGCAAAGTGGTGGAAAATTTGCAGTTCATTTGACTGTTTGCGCATTTCAGCGATTCTTTGAATAGCATGGAAAAGCTTTTGGAAAAAAAACCCCACCACTGTCTTGTAGTGGTGGCTTTTGGCGGGGGGGGAGTTAAGAGAAAAAAAAAAAAAGCTGTAGTCATTCCAGAGGGAACAGTTTATTTTTTTGGTACAGCATCTCAGGGGGTTTTCTTCAGGTCCAGATTTCCAGAGGAGTTAAAACCACTTCTTGGCAAACAGGTTCTTTATAAAGAGCACTTTCCACAGCAGCGTGGGTAACAGTAGACATACACAGATGCTAGGATGCCTAAAGATCTTCCAAGACCTGAACACTAAGCCTCATACTGCTATAATTATATTGCAAATATTGCTGAATTTGGAATCTATAAATTAGATTTGTTGTTGCAGACCCACTGCCAACTATGGGGCTTGTGCTGTCTCTGCAGAAGTCAGGGCTAACTTTGGCATTCGCTTCAGTGCAGCTTGGCCTGAGCTTGGACTCGGATAACTTTGAGGCTTTTTGGTGGATGTTTGCTGATAAAGCAGGATTGCGGTGCTGTGGCCAGGTGTTGGGAAGGGCCAGGCACTTCTCCTCTGCACTGGTGTGCACTGGCAGGGCTCATTACTAGTTTCATTACTAGCCACTGCAGGGCTGGGTTGGTTGGACTCAGCACAGGTTCTCCCGGCAGCAGAGCAGGGATGCGCTCAGGTTGGGGCATACTGTTAAAATAAATTGTAGCCCTTTGTAGATCCGTTATGCAAATTTAATAAGACATAGAAATATTCCCCTCTCCCCCCACCGCCTCTATACCCTAACTGTGCTAGAAATTCACCCAGGTATGTGATTATGTGGAAGTATTATGCAAGGAGGGCTTTAGAAAAGCGCAACTCTTGTTTTGCAGCAGTTAAGAGCTTTTTCCAAAGCATTTAGCAGCAGAAGTGATACAGCCGTACCAACATCCGTGGCCGGGCAATTCCTGCATCTCTTCTGGATGCAGCAACGTGCATTTGCCAATGTGAATACGTTGTGTGATCCTTTTTGTCCCAATTCCAGGAATTTTGCAGATTTGCTGATAGAGCTGGCTGAAATACAACCCCATTTGTATTTGTTGGGATGTTTCCTCAACAACACTGAAATATCAGGATATTATCTTTGTGTTCTGGCTATGTGGAGAAAAGAAAGCCCAGGACACAGTCTCTGTCTCCCCTGAGCTTTGTGTAAGCGTGTGTATGCATGTATTTAGGGATCTTTTTTCCATATGCTGTTTATCTCACAAGTTTACTTCAACTGATAAGATTTTACAGACCTGCCGCTTAAAGCATGCGATGCAGACAAAAAGGTGGCGATACAGCCTTTGGCAATCAGACCCTACACTTGCTCTTGTGAAGGATCCAACCCTCGATCTTATGAAGGGTGAGGGCAGAACTGAGCATAAACGGTATACGCAGAGCACCGAGACAGAGCTGTCTTTCAAAATAAGATGCTTCAGACTGTTCTAGCGAAAGTAATGAAAAGTCAAAGAAAAACAGAAGGTGACTGCAGGGGTTTCTTTTCCACGCTCAGCGAAACCAAGCCTTTGGCTTTTAAGCTTGGGGCTCTTAGAGACGCTTGGACAATAACCTCTCCTGCCTCAACCCAGCTATCATGCTTTTGGGGTGGCTGCTGATGACCCTGCTTCGCTTTGGCAGGGATGAATCACGCCTGTGCATATGCCAAGCTGCAAGAAACAGCAAAGGAGGGAAGGGAGGAAAGGTCTCTCTGCTGTAGGAGCACTTCCCCAGGGGTTGGTCCTGGTCCCTCTCTGCTGGCATCCTATCTGGACCCGCCTTTCCCTTCAATAAAATAAAAACAGACAAAAAATACAGGCCCTGCTGCAGGTCTCCTTCCTTTGGGCACGGCATCTGGGGTAGAAGAAACAAGGTGCAACGCCTTTGCAAAGGAAATCCCGTGTCTCCCATTATTCATGAGCTGCAAGGGTTAAGGAGATTAGCTGTTTCAGTGGATTAGTAAGGGGCTGTGAGAGCTGTTCATCTCTGCGTGGCTAGCCGTCTTGTGAGTGGGTGTGTTGAGCATCTAAAAATAATTCAATTATTTGTGCAAAATATCTGTCAGGCTTGTTTCCCTCAGGCAGGCGTTCGCTTCCAGAGCGCCGCTCTCGCAGCGCGAGGTCCCACCCGAAGAGAGATGGGAACAGATCCCCGATCCCTGCTGGTTCCCCACTCCTCTTCCTCCCCCCCAAACCAAGGAGACTCTTCACCCCGATGCTGTTTCAAGTGGTGGGCTTCCCCCTTTCCCCTGTAGCCCACCTTGGCCACCCCCTTGCCGTCTGTCCCGCGTTGCCGATGGCTGGAGGTGGCTGTGGCACCTGGGCAGGACCACTGCAGGCAGCCCCCAGGTCCGGTGCTGCCCCGGCACTGGTGCGACAGTGGGGAGCACGTGTGGGGGCTCCCCCCAGGGACAGGGCAGGCAAGCTGGGAAGGACAGGGCCTCCCTGCTTCTGCCCTGGCTGCTGGGGATGTTTCTCAGCAGGAATAACTCTCTGCCCAGACACCCAGTATTAGTCTTCTCCAGCGTGAGCGCAATAAAAATCAGTGGCCCTGGGCGGTGTGAAATGAACTTTGGAGGCGTATTGAAGCCTTGGCTGTAGATTCTCCACCTGTTTCAATATATGAAAAATAATAAAATTTTTATAGGTCCCTGCGGCATCTCTTAGGCATGGGAGAACATTTCAGCTTTTTGTGCTGGTGTTACTCCCACCTGCGTGTGGCTGCTTGGGCTAGAGGTCCCGGTGGTGTCTGCTCAGGGTTAATAAAGCCGTGGGGAGCAGCGGCGAGGGAAGGGGGTGGGAAGGCAGCAGGATCTTGGATTCTTTCCCATTTATTTTTTTTCCACTGAGCTCCTGAGCGCACTGGCAGGTCGCTTGCTTCACTGTGTCTCCTTTTTTTGCTGTTTGTAAATGGGAACACGTTTCACCTCGCAGGGCTGCTGCGAAGCTTAATTAAGATTTGCAAAGTGCTCTGGTGCTGTATAAATGCCAGTCACTTTAATTAATAAAATGAAATGGCTGCGCACTCTTGGCTTCTTTGTTTACCTGGGTGTGAGCAGGCGGCAGCTCGCACGCTGATGTGCGACACTGCTGATATTCCACCCAGTTATGTTTTATAAACGTCCTGTTTTCCTGAAGGCACCTTGGGATCCCTTACTGACCTATTAAGGCTTGCCTCCTCCAAGGCTGGGCATCACCCTTGGAAACCAGGGATGAGTAATATCAAGCCGAAGTCACGAGGACTACCTTACCGCTGCGGGTGGTCATCTGGCAGGGCATGTGGGAGGACGCAGCAGAAAGCACGTGTGTCCATACGTGTTTAGCGTCCCGCTTTCTGATGCCCAGGAGGCAGAACAAGCTGCCTGCCTATGCCCGGACCCGGGGGGGCTCAGTGGTGTGTAATGTCAGTGGTGGACATCAGCTCAGGTTAAGCACTGCTCAGTGGTGGGAAGGCTGTGATGTGCAGGAGAGGTCTGTGGTGGTAAGGCAGGGATGGGGAGTGGGTCAGGGTCCAGGCTGTGTCAGTAG
Organism: Anarhynchus alexandrinus; assembly: GCA_008711295.1. Lineage (NCBI taxonomy): Eukaryota > Metazoa > Chordata > Aves > Charadriiformes > Charadriidae > Anarhynchus > Anarhynchus alexandrinus. The sequence goes on from VUYV01000124.1 coordinate 2,406,047, forward strand.
GGTACGTGCAGCCATGTGCAGCTGTGATGCACAGGTGCCTGCAGTGTAGCTCAAGCAGGGACCGGGGGCAAGACCCTCAGCTAAAAAGCAGCTCCTTGATGGAGGAGGGGTTCCCTGCTGAGGCTCTGGAGGAGACCTGTTTAGGGGAGGCTCTGCTGAGGCGGCTTCTGGCTCGCTCCTTCACGACAGGTCTCATCGGCCAGCTGGCCTGGACCACAGAGAGCTGGGGCAGCTCACTCTGGGCCCTTAGTGGTGGGCAATGTGAGGAGGACCAAAGCAGCCCGTGGAAATGGCTTTTCTTTCCTTTTCCTTAGTTTTCCCTGATCATGTTCAAGGAAGGATTTTGCCAGCTACATCATCTGCATCTTTATAGAAAAGGCTTATTTCACATTCATGAGAGCCAAAAATGTCCAGGAGTGAGAAGCCAGGAAGAAGCTTGTTAAGAGATTTTTTTCCTCAGTCTTCCAGATGCCAAATACTCCAGAGAGTGCTCTCAGGTCTGTCCCTTAGTGCCTGGCCCAGATCTTCAGCAGTTGCTGTGTCCAGTGCCACGCGAACCAGGGTTGCTTCTTTCTGCAGTGACCCAGTATTGTCCCATGCTGGTCCAACAAGAGCAACCCAGAGATCAACAGCCCTGCATTTCTGGCTGCTCTAGATCTGGATCTGAGCATCCTTCCTCTGAAAAAGAAAACCAAAACACAAGATCTGCAGTCTCTGAGTTTTCAGTGGGTTTGGCTCCACATCTGGAAAATGCACCGTGGTTATCTCTGTGAGCACTCTGCTCTCTGTGTGACTAAGGATAAGTTGTTCAAAGAGGAGTTCTAAATAAATGACGGTAGGAGGGAGGGAGAATCTGCATGAGTGCTGTCTGTTCTTGGGCAGGTATCTCAGATGAAAGTTGGTGGAAGGAGCCCTCTGAGAGCCCTTTCTTGGAGTTATTAATAACCCAGCTTTGCCCAAACGCTTGTCTGGTGTAGACACTGGGGACAAGGCTTCCTCTTCTATTTCTTTCTTTTTTGGTTGTTTGTGGGAATTGAATGCTGTTCCCCTTGTGAGGTATAGTTCCTTGTTTGTGGCTCAGACCTGTCCCTCTCCTTTGCACCAAGAAGGGTGGGTCAGCAGTGGAACCCCATCCGTACAGTGGTACCAAGATGTTGTCTTTCAGCCCTTCCATCTGAGTGTAACTGCAGCATGGATGGGTCAATACCATAAAGACCTCACAGACGGCTTCATTTTTCTCTCCTGCTGTTGGTTTCAATCCTCAGACGTTAGGCCAAATGGATAGTTTTCTGAATATGCAAGTTTCCCACCACCCTGTCCAAGGCCAAGCCTGTGGAGAACACCTCGTTTGATGGATCCAGGGTCCTTCTGCCTCCTCCTCTCTTCCTTTCCTCTTCACCATGGCCTCCTGGGCAGGAACAAGGAGGAAAGAAGATATTCTGCCTAATGTTCACCCCCACCTCAGACTTGCCCCCATCTGTGTGTGATGGTGCTGCCGAAGGCGCTGCAGGCTGGCACACTAGTGCATCCTCTCCTGGAGGAAACAGTGTGGGCAGGCAGGAGATCCTGTGTCTCCTGGTGAAGATGATGTTTAAGCACGTAGGTATCAGTGTTGGTACACTCTGTTAGCATGCATTGCTGTGTGTATCTCCACACCTATCATTTGTACTATAGAGAAGCATTACCTCTTATCTGGAAGTCTGCACCACAGGGAAGAGTAGGCGTATGTGTAGATGACTGCCTTTTATGAGCTGCCAAAGGTTCATACGTGCAGCCCGCTGGGGTGCTTGTACTTGAACACCAGGTGCATCTCTCTCTTTTCCACCCCAACCCTCTGGGTCGGAGTTTTCTGGGTGATTTCTCAGCAGTCACCTCTGTGGTGGACAAAAACTGACCTTTGGCATCTGATTATTGCACCACGGTTCAGGCTTCTAAGCAGAAATCCGTATCATCTTTCTGCCCTTGCAGAATACGGATAACTCAAAGCGCGGGCGGCAGCGAAGGATCAGGGTACTCACGGACTCTCATATTGCTTCTTACTCATCTCTGTGTGACCCTGATGTTATATCACAGCTTAATATGTTGTCCAGAATGTAATGTGTTAGCATAGTAGCAAATACCGGGGAGAGTCACAAGATCAAATTAAACTCCATGCCACTGACAGATTTGATTTCAGGAGTGAATTTACTGCAGAGGATGGATATATAGAGTTGAATTCTGAGGCCAGTATGAATTTCAAAAGTATAAGCTGGCTCTCTAAAGACTGATGGGAATATATTAATATTTTTACATTTTATATAGCCATTTCTGCTAATAGTGATCATAATATGCTGTTGTTTAAAAAGGCGATCAACAGGCAGATCCAGCACAGATAACCCTTAAACAGGTTATTGCGTTTTGCAAACCTGGATGTCAATACTAGATTAGCCATGTAGCTTGTTTGTACACTAAGGAACAAAATTTTACCTAATTATGTTGCTTCTTTAAACATGTATGTAAGCCAAGTATCTACTTAGTGTCTCTACTGTGGTTTGCACCAGTTTAAGGCTGTCAGATTTTAACCCCGGTTGAGTTAAAGCACTGCATTTTCTTCTGTGGACAAAGTGAGTAAGAACGAGTACAAACTACTTGGAAGTAGTACGTGTCATTCCGTGGTAAACAGTTCTTTGAGTCAATGTTACGAGACTCTCAACACCTCCTACAGAAAGTACAAAGGAACGAGCTTTCCTGGTGACATCTCCATTGGTGAGAAGGTGAGTGGCCAGTGTAGGACACCTGCCAGCCTGGAGACGAGGTGAAACCACAGAAGTCCATCAGGAGGTTTAGCTCCTTTTAGAGGCATCCAGACCTCGTAGGGGACATCGAGAGAGGTAGGCAAAAAGCCACACCACCACCGTCAGTGATGGGGCTTCAGAGTTCAGCCCACCTTTTCTCAGAAATATCCTCATTAGAGGACCGGTGATGCACAGTGGTTCAGCTGCGATGGAAATGCAGTGGAGGCCTCATTATTGCAGGACTAGCTGGTACCATACAAAGCAAGTACAGAAGCCTTGGTTTTGGTCCTTACTGGGTAGCGCTGCTCAGTCTGCAAAGAGTCAGTGGCTTTGGCTGAAGTCAGAGCGGCATAAAGGTGTGGGACGTGCTCCTGGCTGCAGAACAAAGGCAGCGAGCCCGAAAGGTGATCTCAAAGGATTTGATTAAAAGCGTAGCCAGAATTGGAGTGTTTAAACGAGTTCAGACCTCTTCAGAGAGGCTGAGGCTGGAACTTCACTTCAAGAGGCCTGGTGTTGCCAGTATGATGCTGAACGCGATACGCACACTGTGAAAACAGCATTAGTCTACTTAGCCTTTTCGCTGTCCAGGCGTGGAAATGCAAAGAGCAGTGAAAAGTTAAAAAGCGAAAGAAACTCCTTTGAAATCTCAGGAGTGGGCTTCAGTTCAGACACTAGCAACAAAAGTTCAGACAGCATTTTTTTTCTTGCTATAATAACACTTTACTCCCAGGAGCATTGGCTGAGAAACTCAAAAAAAACCACCATATATTCACTGACCGATTTCAACTTCTCAGAAATATTGCGTTGGCCATCTCACCGTTGCCTGGAGGGCCCTGCAGGCCCTGTGAGCAAGGAGGAAAGGTGGCTCATCTCTCTGGAGAAGGGAGCCTGCAGCGAGCGTGCCGGGTGTCCGGAGGCTCCTGCGAGCTGCCTGCGCTCAGGACCAGCGCTCTGCCACGTCCCCTGGCCCAGACCGAGCAGTTTTGACGGGTGTTTTGGCTGCACTAGAGGACCTGCCTCCTCGTAAGGCACTTCTTCGTCAAAGCTGGGGTGCCCGGTCTTAGTCGCAGAGCTGCGAGCAGCGAGGCCGTGGGAGCGGGAGCGTTTCCACGATCGGGGAGTTGCGGGGCTGCTGACTCACTGTGCATGCCAGCGGCGCTGCTCTGCCATCCCCAGCGCGGAGGGGGAGGGAGGCGAAGCCACTGCAAAGATTGGTTGAGAGATAAGGTCACCTAGTGCCTCCGGTCACCAAATCGAAGTAGCTGGGATTTTCACCATGTCGTTTGCCCACACGGAGAAGAAAGAAGCAAAACCCTTTACGTGCTATCCACAGATAGGTCCCCCTCTTAACAGCCCTGACTTCGTTCAGATGCCCGATTTAAAACTACGTGTATCAGGAAGATTTAATTAGCGTTGAGCTGGCCTCCTTTGATGCGCCAGGTGAGATTAGCCCACTGCCAGTCGTGCTGAGGCACGTGACGTGTTTGGCACAGTGTCCTGGAACATCCTCTGGTTTGTCAGGCATAGGCGTCCTCTCTTCCAGCAAGAGGCATATCCCACTCTAAATCTCGTGCTCAGGATCAAGAACGCGTTACTGCGGTGCTTGTGGTTAATTGTCCCCGGGCTTGAACTGTAAACGCCACGGTGCCGTGACATTTGCTCTGCCAGGCGCAGCCCGTGGCAGGCGGCGGAGTGACTTCTCGCAGGAGCAAGGGACCTCCCCAGGCATTGCCCCCTCCCTCTCTACACGCAGGGTACCTTTCAGCAGCTCGCTGCGGCCGACAGGGCCACACGGCAGCGGGTACCTTGGAAGAAGCAAACCACTAAACCCTACCAAGACAAAACTCCGTGCTGCATCCAGAGCCCGCAGGAAGGATGGGAGTGATAACAAAGCACACGTGACAAGCGTTAGTCACGTTGCTAATGAAGGGCTAGGAGGCACTCGCAGACCCTGAATAGATGAAGGCTGCTCATGTGGATTTTTCTGGCCCTGAAGTTAAAGAAACATGAGAGATCTTGTTCTTACAAGATTTCAGGTCAGGTTTTTCTATCAGAGATGCATCTATTCAGAATAACCATGTAAGGGAACTCTTCAAAGTGAGCTGAAAATGAAGGAGGTTTGGGAATTCCTCTTCTTTTGCTTTTGAAAATCATCCACCAGGATGGCAACTGGGGATTTTCTTGAGCTGATCCTCTTGACATTCTTAACTTCCCCATCATCTTCCTCTTCCAGCCTCTTAGTTCTTGATCCCATTCCTTCCCTGAGGTAAATACAATGCCGGGGCTAATTATTTAAAAAGGAAATATTTAGCGAAGACCATAGGAAGAGTATGAGGTGAAAGTCTTTCAGTGCAGTGGGCACAGCTGCCTGATTAGAGCACCCTGCCCAACATGACGCTTGTTCTGTTCACTTGCTTTCTTTACAGACCCTGTGATAGATGAGTTGCAGTGGTCCTTGCGTGGTTTGTATTCCTCTGCCTGGCATTTTTTGTGGCTCCTTTTACACGTTTCAAATCTGCCATCAAAAGGAGCCACAGGAGAGCCTGGTGCAGACAGACAGGCTCAGGCTTTTTTGTAGCCCAGCTGGTCAAAAATAGTCTCAGGAAATTCTGTGAGTCTTGGACGGGAGTAGAAAGAGCAGGGCAGGTCACTGTTTAAAAAGTGACAGATGCTTTGCCATTGCGACAGCAGCCTGTCTGGCGACCATGTAGGGATGCTCTGCAGGCCACCGGTGCCCCACAGACCATGGTCTAAGAGCCACTGTCTGCCATATGGATTTTTAATAACTCAGCCTTCGTGTTTTTTCAATCACTGAAATATTTAGCATCCTTTTACCGTTCTGCATTGGCCGCTCTAGTTCAAAATCCCAGGAGTGCAAGGTTTGACTTTTCTCTCAACAATTTTCAGCCTTCATAACGAGCAGGTTGTATTTTCCTTTCAGAACAGAGGGATAAGCAGTCATTTCCCTTAATCTGCTCGTGGAAGTCCAGCCAGTGGTTTAATCCATGTCAGAACAGGGGTCACCAATCCTCTTTCCCCTGCGGACATGTCATTGAATCAGGGGAACCGAGGGGGGGACCGTTCCCTGTGTTTATCCAGTGGGATAGCAAGCATTTTCAGGACCGAAGGAGGTAGGTACCCATGTGTTAATTAAATACATGCAGGCCAGTGCAACCGAGCTCACAGCCAGAGACATTATTGCTACCATCAGCTCAAGTCTTACAGGCCATTGCATGAGTCCCAGACACAGTGTCAGCTTGCACACACTCTGCTTGTAATAGTTTTCTCACAGAATTCCCAGCATATGCCACTGTTGCTGGGCCATTTCTGGTTTGTCGTAGTCTTTGGGGAATGGTTATGCCTTTGGAGGGAGGAATCTCACACTGCTCATTTCTAGAGCACTTGACATCTGAACGTCCTGTTTATTCACAGGTTTCACAGAATCACAGAGTACCTGAGGCTGGATGGGGTCTCTGGAGGTCATCTGGTCCAATCCCCCTGCTCAAGTAGAGCCACCTAGAGCCAGTTGCCCAGGAACTTGTCCAGATGGCTGTTGACTGTCTCCAAGGATGGAGACGCCACAGCCTCTCTGGGCAACCTGTGCCGGTGCTCAGTAATGCTCACAGTAAAAGAGTGTTCAGGGGGAACCTCATGTGTTTCAGTGTGTGCCCATTGCCTCTTGTCCTGTCACTGGGCACCACTGAAAAGAGCCCGGCTCCATCCCCTTTGCACCCTCCCTTCAGGTATTTATATACATTGATGAGATCCCCCTGAACCTTCTCTTCTCCAGGCTGAACAGTCCCAGCTCTCTCAGCCTTTCCTCATGGGTGAGATGCTTCAGTCCCATAATCATCTTCATGGTCCTTTGTTGGATTCTCTCCAGCATGTCCATGTCTCTCTTGTACTGGGGAGCTCAGAACTGGACACAATATTCCAGGTGTGACCTTGGCAGCACTGAATAAAGCAGAAGTATCATCTCTCTTGAGCTGCTGGCAATACTCCTGCTTACTCAGCCCAGAACATAATTAGCTGCCTTTGCCCCAAGGGCATATTTGTGGCTCATGGTCAACTTCATGATCACCAGGACCCCCAGATCCTTTTCTGCCAAGCCGCTTTCCAGCCAGGCAGCCCCTACCATGTACTGCTGGTTGGGGTTGTTCCTCCCCAAGTGCAGTTTCTGTCTCATTCGGTATGTTCACCCACACCATGGTAAAAACATTCAGCGTGTGAGTAAGAAATAAGTATTCATCAGTTGGTCACCCTCCACGATGCTATGGTCCTCAGTAAAGGTCACAAAGCAAAGAGAAATGGTTACTGGTACCCAGACACACCAGCACCCAGCATCACACATGAGGCTGCTGCCTGGAGGGTGCTCCCCAGGAGCCGTGGAAGAAGAGCAGCTCTGAATTGCACTGGCAGAGTTTCAGGGTTATATCTGGAGTCCTGGGCTTGGCTGATGGGGCACAGGACAGGTGAAAAAGGCAGTGTGCTGATCAGGCCTCTGCTTTCACAGCTTTGAGCTCTATTTCCTTGTTTTTCTCAAAGCCAGTCTAGCACTTTTCTTAGGAAATCAATTATGTACCCATCTTTCACATAGCCATGAACCTCCTGAACCTGCTCTCTCCCTTTTCTCTTGCCCCTTTCTATTGCAGTGCTGCTTAGCAAGGAAAGTCAGCTCCCACCTGTAGCCATGGAGCTCTGCATTTGGGACCACGACAGAGCTCTGTGAAGAAACAATTTTATATCTGGCTTGGAAATGAAAATACCAGCTGAGAGAACACCCGCTAAGAGTTCAAGTACAGCCCCATGGGGTGAGGAGAGATTGAGCAGACCCTCCCACTGCTTCTCTGAAAGCTGATTTTCACCCCTTAGCCCAGGTGGGAGCAGGCAAGGGCTGCCCTAACTGGTGCCAGTTGGGGAGAGAGCAAGTGCTGCCTGGTCCAGCCCTCCCTTCCCCTGCTGCAGTGATAACAGAGACAGCCACGGTGGTGTAAGCACCACCTAAGTCCTGACACCAAAGAGAGTCTCCATCCAGGACTGGTAGGGGTTGTGTATACTCAACGAGCAGTCTGGAGGAGCTACAGCCAAAGCTCTCAAGCAGAGGTAACAAAATGAAGAGGTAAGCGGGAGCTGTGTCTATGCACCATCTTGTGGGGTGGTTGGGGTGCAGAAAAGATAAAACCTCTCTTTTTAAGCCTTTAATTCTGAACATGTCTGTGCTGTGACTGCAGCTTGTAGAAGGAGACCTGAGAGTTTGAAAGCAGTTGCAGTAGCTTGGAGAGCAATGCAGTCACTTAGTTTTTACTCAAATTTGCAGGTAGCTTTTAGCCCGTGAGGCGCTCTGCGCTGCTGTGGCTACGTTGCTAGCAGCCCCCGATCTAGCTGGTGGTAGCCAACATGAGTAGCTTCACACCAGCTATAGTTACAGCATCAATTGCAGTATAGATGCAGCCCTCAGCACGCAAGCCTGAAAATATTGGCCGGTCTACCCATATGTAAATCTCCGTGCATATATTTATTTGTGTCAGGAACTAAATTAAATAGAAATGGATGGCTTGCCAGGACTATAAAAATGTCAGGTATTCAGAAGAGCCCCATCTCTGCAAGAGCATTTGAAATATTGCATATATATTGGAGGGGATTAGAGCCAAATGAGAAGACACCAGACAGAGCAATAAACTCAGCCTTGCAGCCTGTTGTGTCAGGGTTTAGGAGAAAAGAGACTGCAGATCCACCTTGCGACAAACAGAAGTTACTCTTAGGGAGCATAGCACACTCCTGGGGTGTAGGAATGGACACAACTTCACTATGTTTATGTGAGACACTTTTTCCCCACATCGAGCTTAACAGACAAGGTCTCTTTCATGAGTTCATGCTCAGCTTCTTCAGAAAATGACGTTAAAACAGGGGTAGGTTTCTGACATGGGGTGGGAAGAGAATGTGGCACACTAGCAATAGCGTGGGAGCTGGTATAAGTCCTCAGGACTGTTTTCTTTACGGCTTCAAGCTAATGATTTTCCCTTTGACAATTTAGAAATATGGTGCCCTGAGCAGCTAGATTGAAAAACAAAACCCAAAAGGACAAAAGCAAACCTTCCCCTCGCCCCTAGCCCCAGGACTGAGCTGGCTGGGATAAGAGAACATGGGGGAGAGCCAGATACTTGCATAGACTGAATCCCATTTCTCATTCAGCCTGTAGATTTTCTGCTGTTGCTACTTTAGTTTTTGTCTGATATTTCCTCCTCTTCCATCACAGAGATTATTTTTCCTTCCCTTTCACAAAACAATAGCTAACAGGGCTCTTCTGCCTATAAATGTCTTCATTTTGGATAATAAGCTGAGGCTCAGTTTAGGCATCATCTCTTAGCTACCTTATGTGGAAGACAGGCTTTTATCCAAGACATACACTACAAATCTGTCACCTTTGGTACTTCTGGCAGGCTGTTCTCCAGAGATGATCAGGACTCAAATGAGAGAATCACTTATGTGTGAGATGCAGACCAGAGTCTCTTGTTAAGCATGCTTTAACAGAAGCTTCATCTCTAGCTCATTCTCTAAAGTCCAGAGTATTTAAAAAAAAAAAAATAATAGTGAGATGATTTTATTATCTCTTTCCTCTCCTGTTGCCTGACCCAAATGCAACAACAGCATGCAAGGAGAGTGTCATCTACTACAGACTTCCCTTTGCAGCCAGCACAGCAGATTGTGTGCCTATTCATAAGACAAAATAGCACAAAAAAATACTTCCCTTTATTTTTGGGTGTAGTCTTGTGTTACGAGCTCTTGAAAAACAAGCCAAATACAAAGCAAAGCTTGACCCCTCCTTGCCCGCATGTTACTGGTGTTTGAAGAGCAGTAAAGCAGTAGAGATGCATTTGCAAGTGGTTCAAAACCATGGCATGTTCTCCAAGCCTTGGGCCCAGCTTTGAGCGCTCTCTCTGGGCTCCAGACAAGAAGCAGGCTGCCTAGTTCTTAGCTGGTAGGTTTAAAGATGTGCCTTGTCAATAAGTTCAGCTCTAGCTCTGGTGGACCTGGCTACACCGGGTTTCCGTACAGGAGCCAACATGGTCCTGCTCAGAGGGGTTCATTCCTGATGTGTTGGTGCAGCCATGGCGAGCTATGTGCGCTTCTGCTTTATGGGATGGGAGTTTCAGCCACTGAAATCTCTCTGGACAATCTGATTAGATGCATCAGACCCTGGCAGTGCTCATGCATCATTTTGCATCCCTAGCTGCCATCTACAGGAACCCTTGTCTAGGGAAGGGTCTTCTCCCCACATAGGAGCCGCAGGAGCTCTGTGGTGCCTGCTGGACACTGGGTGGGAGCCACAGATCCTTCCTTAATTCTTCCTTTGGTTCCCATCTCATTAAGCATGCTGCAAGGGTAAATGCATGAAAGCGTGCAAGACATCAGGATGTTAAGGGTCCTGTAAGAGACCAGATTGCTTGAAACGGCTGTGGCCTTCCTATTCTCAGCAAGCCTGTGAGCTCTGCCAGCGAGCCTCATCACTGATAACAAGCAGAGGTCTAAGGGTGCGTGGCTAGGTTTTATCATTCTTGACAGATCTGCTGACTTTTTTGTTTGTGAGAGCTGGGGACGCAGCAGGGCTCCCGAGCGGACTAAAGAGCTGAGCTGATACCAGCCTTCGTTTGGGTTATGTGCCATGTGTCCCCTGCCTTGGTGTCACGCTGTGGGACACCCTCCCGCCAGCGGAGAGAGAAGGTCCGTGGCAGCTGAGCTTGTCCCCCTCTTCATCCCCTTTACAGGCAGCTCTCTGCCTGCCTCTGTGCTGCTGGCTGGTCCTGCGTTGGTCCTCCTGGGGATCCAAAGAACCTTGCATGGAACTGCTGGGAGTAGAGCTAGGAAGGGTGGGAAGAGAAGGAATATGGGACCAGTGCCCAGGAAAACTGCCCTGCTAAGAGCATGCCTAAGAAAAATCCTGGAAAGGGAAAGAACGCAAAAAAGCACACAGGATGTCTGAGGCCAGGTGGCTGAGCTGCCTGGTGAGGTGGAAACCTGCCAGAGTTCTCTGCCTCACTGTGAGGTGTGAAAACAACCCACGTGCAAAGCCTGTGAGAGTTGCTTTGGGGCCAAAAAAGGCGTTATCTTATTTTGTATGTGTAGTAAAGCAAGATTTCCAGCCTGTCTGGGAATGATGGTGCTCAGCAGCATGGCTGGAGGAGGGCAGGCAGGAGAGGTGGTGCTTTGGGATGCACCCTCTGGGGCATCTTTTCTGCTCCCGTTCTCAAGGGCTCTGCAGGGGAGACTCTCTGGTGGCTTACATGGTTTTGGTTCCTGCAGTGTGCCCGGCCATCTCCAAACCTGCTGTGCTTTTCTTATGTCCTTGCTAGACTGGCCTGGGCTCTTGCTCTTTGAAAGAGACCAGGAGTGCCTTCGTATTTCCTAAAAGCTAACACCTACCCTTGCTGTAAGACTGAGGTCAGTTTTCACAGGAACTTTCCTCAGGCAGGCTCTCCTCAGTCATGGAGAGGACTGAACAGACGTTCAGGAACCTTCTTAAGGGTTTAGCCTATTATTATTAAGTTCCATGTCTTGCCATTGCCTGTGAGTGAGTGTTTGTTTCACGAGGATGTATGATCTTGTGTAGCGAGGCGGGTGATTATAGGGCAAATTATCTCTCTGTGTGCTGCCTTCCCTATGACTTGAGCTACAAATATGGCGCAACAATGGTGGAATATATCGTTGCAGCAAATATTTTAGGTTGCATCTTAAGTTGTCTGAAGCCAGAGCTGTGGTGGAGAGCTGAAGTGTTTCTAGAAGCTGATGAGGATGCCGGCTTGATTGCTTTCTTACTTTTAAGTAAAAAGTTAATTAGCTATTTATGTTGTTGCAAACTGTGATGGCCTAAGGATATGAGAGCGGCAAAGTCTCTAGGGAGAGGAAGTATGAACCCATCTGATTGGTGTGAGTTCCCAGGAAAAGGCAATTTGAGGCCATGCAAACCTTTTTATAGGCTTAAACAGAAATCCCAAATTTGAAACTGAGTACATTTTGGGCAGAAATCCCTTATGCTCAGAAGCTCATACAGCAATATTAGTTGAGCTAGTAAAGCATATTACCTCTCCTTAGAAACCTTGCTTCTATTTATTTTTGCATTTCAAGCGTTCTGTCTCCCATAATATTGAAGCGTCTTGAAATATTAATGCATTCATGCTTGTGACATGCTTCAGAGGCACAAGAGTGCTTGTTCCCATTTTGCAAGTGGGGGAAAAAAGTGACTTTCTTGGAGTCACGAAGGAGGACACTGGCAGAGGCAGAGCAAGGACCACATGGTGGCATCTCCAGTGCTGCAGTTCCTCTGATTAGGAAATCTAGATTAAGCTAAGGAGCTTGAAATGGAAGAGGCCTGTGCTGTCACTATGTGCCATTCATAATTTAACTCCACGTTATGGGGAATGATATTGGATTGTGCTGTAATTCTAAACCGAACTTGGTCTTCATCTCAGTGAAGGTGTGGACGCCGCTGACTTCCCCATTCCCCACCAGTGCTGCACTCCAGCAGCCCAGGCACCTCCTTTGATCAAGGAGATGCTGCACCAGCTCCTCCCTCGCACCGTCATCTGTCATCCTGGAGAAGAACGTACAGAGCCTTGATGTTTGCTCATTTATTTCAGAACTTGGTGGGTTTGGGTTTTGAATTGCATTGCTGTACAGTGCAAAATGACTGCCCAGGCCTATTTCATGGCAAAAGTTATTTTTAATAGAGCTCACAAAGGGAAAGGAGAAAAATCTTGAGGAAATGTGACCACTGTGATTCAGACTACAGTTTCCTGAGAAAGCGGGTCTGTGTGAGCTAACCTGTCCACCCATCACCTTTCCAAAGAGGAGACTGGAGTGAGCTCCAGAGGCCAGCTTTCCTGAAATGGTGGGAGCCTGGTGCCACGGAGGCTGGGAGGTCCCATCAACCCCTCTGCATCCAGGCTGGGGGAGATCAGTGGTGAGGCTGCAGCCAAGCAGCCTTCTGACATGAGAAGCAGGAAGGAAGGAAAGGGGATGCCTGGACAGGCAGCATTTTCCTTCCAGCTTGGTAACCGCAGGTGGTCAGGACCAGAGCTGCTGCAGTGCTGGAGACATCTCCGCATTAGCAAACGACGGTGGCCAGTTTTCTGCACGGGTAATGACATTTTATGTCCTTAAATTTCCCCGGTGGCTTCAGCATCTTAATTTGTGGTATGGGTTTCGGTGCTGTGGGTAGTTTAACACACACCACGTTTCATCCTAGCAGCAGGCACTTTCCGTGGGGCCGAGAGAGGATTTTCTGTAACGCTTGGTGAAATGCTTAGTGTTGTCTTTCAGTGGGCTTATTAACAGGACAGGAACCTGGTTTAGCAGGAGAAGCATAACTGACGGGAGCTAATGCATACAAAATCAGCTCGTATAAGGGTTAGGTGCTTCCAAGTGATGACTTTTCACATCAACAGGAATGGCTCGTTCTGGAGAAGGGTACTGGGCAGATTGCTCTGAATTGAAGGATGCTTGAATACGAGGAGCTGAGCCGAAAGAAGTAGGAAGCAGTGACTTTGTTTTTAACGTTCAGATATATGGGTTTCAGACCAGGTTAGGGTGTCTGGCTGGGGCACTTGATTTTAGGGATGCTTTATTTTAGAGGTACTTGATTTTTGGCTAGAATTATCAATAACAAGCTGCAGTTCGGAGGGGCCTGATTTTTATGTTCCCAGTGCTACATACTTGGATTTGGGGGGAGGCTGGGTATTTCCTTTTCCCATGAAATTTTTCCATGCCTCAGTTTCTCATCAGTGAAATGAAAATGTTAATATTTACCTTTATTTTTTGAGTTGCTTCTATTCTTTTTGGTCCTTTGATAGGAAGTAATGTTCCAGTACAAGGTGGTGTATTACTCTATAAATGAAATAAGAAGAAATTCCTGAAAAAAATCTGCATTTTGGAAAAATACTGTACACTTATAACGGAAACAGAAGCTTTGATCTGTGACCCTGTGAGCATTTTCCAGCATAGCTGTCACCCTCTGAATAGCAAATTTAACCAACTAGTAAGGGGCTAGCTTTTCTGAGGTACTTTCCACATTTCACAGAAATAATCCATGGATCCCTAAACACCCGTCAGCCACAGGACAGCCCCAGCTGATCTAATACTTAGAGCTATGTGCACCAAAGTGGGATTTTGGCTGGCATGTGTCCTTATTCTTACACACAGTGTAGGAGGATCAGTACGGAGGACAGGAGGCAATATTCTCAGTTTTATTCTTCTTCGAAAGCCAGGCTTACAACATCTTTTTATCCCAGACTTTTCATCAACTGTTTTTTTGTTGGTTTTTTTTTTTCTGTTTGGTTTTTTTTTCTTTCCCCCCTGCACTGGCATGGAGGATATAATCCATGAAACATCAACCAAGGCATCTTCTTCCGTGCCCTTAGGTGTCCTCAAGTCTCCTGGCTCCGTATGGGCCAGTTCTGCCACAGTATTTTGTGAGCTCTGGCGGGAGCCTGTTTTTACCGAAAAGGCTGTTTATAGTATTGGTAGACTGAAACAGGCTCCTTGATTTATCCCTATTTTAACATTTCTGCCTGTGGGTGAATGAGTTTAATTAAGGCTGACTAGTAAATATTTATCCTCATGACAGAAATAGGTCCAGGTTTGTCTGTTAAAAATACTACACAGCTTGCCTCTTTGGCTGCAGCTAACTGAACCGAATGCTCGGCGATTTTATTAATACCAGTGAGGAAAAAAATCCTCAGGCCCCACTGCTGCAAGCTTTTAACCATGCAGCTCTCCCCTGGCCGAGGAGCACCTCTCCCCCCAAGCATCCCTGTCCCCTGCGTCCTGGTCCCTGCCGAAGTGAAGCCCGTTGCCATGGAAGCCTCATTAAATCTGCATCTCGCCTGGCCGGGGCTGCGGCTATATTTTTAGCCAGTGATGGTTGCATAAGGGGGGGCGGGATGAGATGGGGATGTGCCTTACATCTCGCCTTGATGGAGGCCTGCCAGGAACCACCACCGGCCAAAAGACGTGTCCTGCTTGGGAAAGCTCGCTTGGGCCAGGCAGCTCTTGGCAGCCCCCGGTGTTGCTAGAGCTGAGCACGGGGGAGATGCAGCGAACGGAGCTGGTCTTAATGGCCAAGCAAGCTTTTCGGTGGTGGCATAGTTCTGCGGAGAGCCAGGGGCTCCAAAGAACAGGGGTCTCTTTAAATTAGACTAAAGATAACAAATCTCTCTTGACTTGAGCAAAACCTTAACACCTGGAGGGGTAGGAAGAAACTCATCTGAGCTCAGCCAAAGGGCAGCACTGCAATCCTAGCCATGAATACTTTGGGGAAAGTGGTGCCCTGTATAAGTGCATAGCCCCCCAAAAGAAGGAAACGGAGCTAGGTGGTGTCATTAGGGTGAATCCAATCTCGGGTGCAATCTTGCCTAAATCCATTTTTGGAAGGACTGAATTTGAGCCCATCTCCCTGTTTGAGGAACAGAAGGCACTGAAGGATCTGAAATCTGCACTTACTGTTAAAAAAAAAAAAAAAAAAAAAATACCAATTTCCTCAAAAAAAAAAAAAAAAAAAAAAGCCCAAAAAAACCCACCCCACATGTTCACTCTTGGTCATTTCAAATCAGATTTGCTGGCAGTGGAAGACAAAAAAATAGAGGAGGTGTTAGTGTCTCTCAGCACTAACAGGATTTCTTGGCTCAAAACATGGGGCTGGGCCCTCTTTCTCTCAGCACTGAATCCCAGCAGTGCTAAATGCTCCAAAACCCCGGATTTTATCCTGAATTATACCTGGGCAATCTTTCAGTCTTCAGTGGGTCTCACAGATGGCCAGGAGAGCCTTGTTTAGCCTGCAAAGCTGTTGTTATTTGTGCTGAGGCAGGAGAAGGAAAGAGTACAGCTCGACTGTAAACTAATAACTCTTGTCTCTGATAGAAGCCATCTCTTTCTTTGGAGGCTGTGAAAATTTGATCTGGAGCAGTTGGGCTAAAATTAAAATAGACCCCAGCGCTGCCATCCTGTACAGTCACACTCCGTCAGAGCAGAGTCATATGTGAAGCTCCAAGGGCTAGTAGGGACTGTTACTATCATTGCTTTTTAAAGAGATGCCAATATTGTTAGAAGCTTTTTTTCCCCCCTCCTCCTTTTTCCACAGTCTCAGATCTCCAAATGTCTGTCTCTGCAGGAGGCACCAACTGGTAAATAAACATTAAAAAAAAAACAACAACAACAACCAACCAACAAACAAAACCAAGGCAGGATTATTTCTAATTTGCTGGAAATGGTATGTGACCTGGTTCTCTGTAGGCGAATGTGCCTGACAAAGCCAGCTTTTGCAGCTGCAGGCGCTCTCTGCTGTAGACCATCTCTCAGTCCTCCATGGGGAGTTATTTCCAGCTTCGAGGCTGGCTCTGCAGACCTTTCTCAACATTAGGACCATGAAAAAGTCAGCGCCTGTAGTTTGCAGGGGTTCACAGGTTCTCCTCTACCATTGTAGGATGTGCAGCTCACCTTCAGTCTTCCTATGAGGGTAGGGAAGAGGTGTTTTGCCCAGGCAGCCTCATTTCTCCTAGTCCAGTGTCGTGATTTTGAATCTTGCACAGCTTGAATTGAAATGGGCTGCTGGACTACTTCAGAAAGCCCTAAATGCCTTCCTCTGGCTCTTGCTCAGGCCCCAGCTCTGGATTCAAAGACCCAAGCTGGTGAGCTGCCTGCTTGGTGGCACCCGCCGGCCCAGGTGGGGATGTGTGGGGCAGGGACCTGGTAGGTCCAGGACACTTCTGGTGCTCTTGCAGCCTCTGTGCACCGGCGGTGATGCTGCACGTGGGTCACGGGACAGAAATGGGCTGCCGTGCTGCGGCACGGAGCCAGCTCCAGCAGCAGCCCCGGGTACAAAGGGTGTTCCCAGCAGCAGGGAGACCGGGCGAGTGCCCGGGGAGCGAAACCGGGGGTGCTCTGGCTCTGTTTCATTCCTGGCTGTTCCAGCTGATTGCTGCCTGTGAGGCCAAGCGAGTCCTTGATATCCTTTCTGCTTCAGCTCTGCTTCTGGAGAGCAAAGATAAGTGCAGCCTCCCCATGGGTGTGAAGCCAGGGGAGAACCTCAGACCAACGAGGTGTGTGCTCAGATCTAGGCAATCAGCATCAATTTGGGTGGCTTTTAGCATTTAGAGAGAGTTTATTTCACAGCATACATTTTCCTCCAGTGCCTTTCTGGGGTGGCTGAGGAAGCAGTCGGGGAGCATGATGGCAGGGAGCTGGGAACACCATCTGAAAAATGGAATAAGCCACTGATAAACACAGGCAGACACCCCGGCAAACAGACAGACAGAGCAGAAGGCTCCCGCTCCTGACAGTCTCCCCGGCGTATAGCAGTTTCCTTGTAAGAGCGCTGACACTCACTGCAGGGCACATGTGAAGTGAGCTGGAAGAAAGCGGAGGCTGGAGCAGGGAGCGGGGAGGGCGCGATGCTCAGGCACCAATGGCATCACAACCCAGTTACATTCTGGCTGGGCAGAGAACTGGGATGGGACCTCCTTTCAGGGAAAATCAAAATCAGCTCGAAAAAAAAATAATAATCGCACCTTTTCCTTTTTCTTGAGAAGCTTCTTTATCTTGGGATTTCAAGTCCTAAAAAGTCTTCTAGGTCCCATAATGGGAAAGACTCTTGATGGAGTCAGGCAGTTACATTTTTAAGGTGAGAGGGCTCGGAGGGCAAAGGGGGAGCTCATTAGACAGCAGCCCCTCATCTGAAACCACAAGGGATTTGTTCTAGAGGTCTGCATGAGGTTTTAGCCTTCAGAGCAGTTGTGTCATGTTACTAAACCCCCAAGGACATATTTGCTGATGCTGGAGTGAAGGGTGTTGCACTCACAACCAGGCTGGGTGGAAGACCAGGGCTGGGAGAATGGTTATTTTTTGTTATCAGGTTGTGGTTCTAACCAGATGGTGAGAAGCACGTGACGCCAGCCTGCAAACCCAACATTCGGTGGGAGTTTGAAAGGATTTACACCAAAGCGCATCAGGAGCGTGGCTGGGCTTTGTCAGGACAGGTCATGTCAAACAGCTGTTCAGTGGTGCCATCAAAAATTGAAAGCATTCAAGGTGTTGAGGGAGTTGCAGTAAAGGGTTTAGACAGCAAGAAGGTGAACAAGAGTTGAGGAGCACATTGAGATGAGGGTAGGGCTTGCTCTTAGGATGGGTGAAGGGCCTTGGCATGAACTCTTGCCACGAGGCAGACAGGGCAGGAGGAGACTCCTGTCTGTCAGCCAGAGACTCCAGGAGGAGTTCAAGCTGTTTCTGACGTGGATTGGTCAGCAGGCTTTGCCAAAAATGCTTCCCACAAAGCTGGATCCACATGTGAAGGCTGAGATGGGACTAAGCGTTAGGGTGGAAATTATAGCAGTAAGATGATAGAGGACTATATTGATTAAAGGAGACCCACTTGGGCGGGTGAGGGCTGCGCAGGCAGTGGTCTGTTTGATGTGGTCATGCCACCACGCAGCCCCTGTTCCCTTCTTTGGCTGAGCTGGGCTGCCCTGCGAGGGGACCGGCTGTGGGGAGGCAGGAGGGTGTCCAGCAGCCCCTCTGAGTTTGAAACAGGGTCATCTGCAAGATCAAGAAAGGCTCGAAGGTCGCCTTGCTCCTAGATTTCACCCTTCTGAAACACTGTTCTTCAGTGACGAGCTGACTGGTGATATTACTTTTATTCAGTTTATGAACAAGGAGGTGGCTTTTTTATGGTCCAAAGCTCTGGATTCTGGAAGCACGAGCCCAGCAGGGCTGGCCTCCTCCTAGGAAACTGTAGCTCCTCCTGAGGCTCCTATAAGCTAATGAATGGTCCTGTTTGGTTTTTCCAGTGTATTTTAATAGGTAAGAAATAGAATTAAAACAGTCTCAAAGGAGTGAACTGAGTATCCTCCACCCTATTTTCAGTGCTACAGAAGAGAAGAAAACAGTGAACCTGGTCAAATGCACAGGGCCTTGGATAAAGATGCAACACCTTGGCTCTGTGTAAATGGCTGGATGTGCAACCTTGATGCTGCTGTGGCAATTCGGCGTGCTGTCCCTTATCTTGGTCACAAGAAGCCTGTGACCGGAGCCAAAGCGCTCCGGCTCCAGCTCCTTTTGTTCATATGTAATAATTGTATCTGCAGCGTGCAGAGCGGGCTTGTTTCAGGCTGGCAGCTGCACAGCGTTGTTTGCAGCTCATTAATTTCCTACAGATTGCTGCCTTGCTGCTCCGTCGAATGTAGCGTAACTCCAACGGCTGGGCTGAACACAGCCCCGCTGAGCTGAAGGCACCGTCTGCATGGGTTCTATGGGCAGAGCGGGGCGAGGGAGGGGAAAGAGGGACTCGCGGGGCTGATGTCCAGGGAGGTTCGTGACGGGAAAGTTTGCGTAGCTCTCCGCCGGCTTTGATGCGCTTTGAGCACTGAAATCTGGGGGTGCTGTCATGTGCAGAAGCCAGGAAGGCGGAGGAGGCAGGCAGGGGGGAGTTGAGATATGCCAGCTCCCACGCTGGGAATTGGGTGGATTGTTCTGACCTTTCTTGGAAAGCCAAATTTCATTGCAAACGCTGTAGTGTAGGACAGTGAGTCTTGGGAACAGCCACGTTAAAAGGAGCTTTTGGTCTCCACCTACATTGTCTCTGCTGCAAAGAGCGGTGTTGTGGGCAGTAGGTGTGAATCTCTGCTCGCAGCTCCACATCTGGGCTGTGCCTGCAGCTGTTGCCAGCACAGGGGATGTGGATGTGTCGTGGGTGAGATTGAGGGCCTCTAATCCCTGCTGGCAGTGGCCACCTTCGCTCCCACCACAGCCTGGCTCCTGTGGTGGGAGGATCAGCAAGTTAAGGTCTCCATGGCCATCAGCCTCCCCTCTGGTGCTGGGTGGCTTGTCCCCAGTGTGCCAGTATGTCCCTGCCCATGCTGCTGGGGAGTCTTGGGCAGCTCTGTCCCCAGCTGCAGCTCCACTGTTGGCAGCAGAGGCAAAGCCACCCCAGCTACTCCAGGAGCCAGCCGAGTGCAGAGACAAAATATGAGCTTGTGAAGCAGTATGGCAGCAGGACTTGAGCGGAGCTCCCAGAGGGCTGCTTTTGGCACTTGGGCAGCAGCAGCTAGCCTGTCTCTGCTGGGATGCCATGTGGCACTGCAGGTTTGGTTTTGGGCACCCCACATCAGAAGGTGTTTGCAAATCCATTGGGAGTTCAGAGAACTGAATTTTGAAGAGAGATCAAAGAAGTTGCGTTGAGCTCAGCTGAGCTACAGCCAGCAGTGGGTGGCATGCAGCCCTCCAGAGCCGTGCCCAGAGAGGAGGGCGTGGGTGGTTGTCCTCTGAGTGTCCAGGGGTGGATGGCCTGAGGGTGCAGGTGGTTATCAGCACTCACAGGAGTGATGAGCTGAGGCAGGGATCGGTGTTCAGCGCACGCCCTGGGGCAGCAAGCTCAGGTCGATGGGGACACCTTCTCCCAAAGGAGCAGTGCCCGAAGGCCAACTGCTTGGTTCTCTTCAAAGCACTGAGCGATGCGTGGCAGGGCCACGCCGCCGTCAGGCAGTGCTGGGGGCTCATTTCTGCTAACAACCTTCAGTAATTTTTGCCCTATGAGGAGTTTAAAACCTTCCTGGGCTGGTGGGGGTTGTTTTGAATCTGGCACTTCTCATTCCTCCACTTCCTCTCCCCCTCTGTCCCCACCTTCTCATCCTCGCCAGCATCTCCATGGCAACCCTGTTGCTGAAGAATAGAGAAGACATCTAAATATAGCTTCCAAATCTCCATGCCTCCAGCAAAAAGTCTAAAACCAGGGGCGACAGCTTGAAGCACTGGGCTGCTAATACCAGCCAGCAATGAGTGTCTTGCAGGTGGGATTCGGGAGTGCTGTGGTGGGACAGAGGTCCCTTCCAGACGAATTCCAGTTCCTTGTTTGCTCACAACATCTCAAGGGGCTTTGAGGTAGTCCAGTCTACCCTCTCCTGTCCAGGGCACGCCCACTCCTGCACCCTGTCAGGTTTTGGAGCCATTCTTTAGAGCAAATGGGAGCATCTCCAGTACTTCATTTGGCTATCAACATCTATGGTGGGTTTTGACATTGTAGGCTTTTGTTGTGATGTGTTAGAATAATCTGGAAGCAGAAAAATTCAAAGGCATTTAGTAAGGAATAAATTCTCTTCCTTCCTTCTTTCTCCACCCTCTACTTTTTTCTTATGCTTTATACTGTGTGACCGTGGTGGGGTTATGGCTGAGGTTTTGCTCCTTTTAAAATTCCTTTCTGAGGCAAAAAAGAGCACAACATCTTCTCAGAGAAGATGCTCCCCTGAGAACCTGCCCAAGGTAGGGAGGAGAGAAATGTCCATGCCCGGGGCCCTGGCACCGCTTTGCATCTACGCCAGGCTGGTACCCACCAGAACCGGCTGATTTCGTGGGCTGCCAAGTTGAATTAGTACTTGTACAAGACAGGAGCTTATTGTACAGACCTCAACAAATAGCTCCACAGGCTGTTGAGACATTGTCTGCTCTCCCCTGGCCCTGAAGCATCAAGTATCGTAGGGTCAGCAAGAAAAAGCTGACCTGCAGCAGGCCAGGCGAGTGTCTGTACACACAGCTTCAGTATTTGGAGCCAACAGTCTGGAAGGTGATGCACAGATCAGCCTAGATTTAATTTTTTTTTTTTTTTAAAGAGGAACTTAAACAAAGAGTATAGCTGAACCCCAAAATGATTAAGAGAAAAATGTAGCTTTATTAATCTGAATAAAGAAAAAAAGAAAATGTGGAGCTGGGCTATTATGCTTGTGCAGCCCAACTTAACATATCTCTGCTGATCCGCAGCGCGGACTCAGCCGAGGGGAAGAGGGTTTAACAAATCGTGTTCTTCCTCTCTTTGCAGAAATTCTTAAAACCGAATTGAGGCATCTTTCCTTGAAGAACTCTCTGTATTAGAGTATTTTATCATGTTTGAACAAAGTGAAATATAGAGTGCTTTGGAAATCTGTTTGTTTGGCAGGGCTGACTGCATTAAGGAATCTCCCGGAGCATTTTTTTGTGCTTCCCTACTTTGCCTTTTCCAGCTCTTCAGGGCTTCCGAGTTGAGCGTGAGATATTTGCCGTTTACTAGCTCCGGTGCTGGTTCTCGTGGCTGACACGTGGATATACTTCGTCTCTTGAGTTGCCCTGAATAACATACCATGTACTTAAGGATTTATTTTGCAAGGCGTGATAGTGCTTAATGGGCTCACCTGCCTGCAACTTAGCACCTCTGATTTCTCATTGCTGGTACAGTTATTTGCACCATACAAAGTAGGTGTGAAACACTGTCATGTGAAGTTGACAGCATGTCACGTCATGCCTCTGCGTGGCAGCAGAAAGTAAGGGCTGGGCTGCTGTGGCAGCAAACAAACACAAATTGAAAAGCGAAGCTGACCACAAGCACAAAGGGACCGCTTTAGTTTTCCTGTCCTGTGTGGAGGATGGATAACAGTTGGGCAATATTATTTATTTATTTATTTATTTTGATTGATTTTTTTACCAGCTATCACTATGAATCTTTTACTGGTAACACTTCAAAGTTTTCTGATACAAGTAAAGACTTAAAAAAAAAAAAAATGGCTTTAGTCTTGGCTATGTCCCTTGAATTATCATGTGTCAGCTACTAAAGCATTTTCAATAGTTCTAATTGAAACATGAGCCAATTTACTAATTAGCCAGGATTACATGAGAAATACACAAAGGAGAATTGCCTTTCTGTGTCAATATTTCCTCCTTTATCCATTATGAAGACCTGGTGTGACGTGAACAAACTGCACCGCCAACAGCCGGCCAGGTAGAGGACCTGAGCTCCTGGCGGTCCTGAGCAGAGTCCTACGCAGCCCCAGGGTGATGGGCATGGAGAGGCATGCAGGGTTTTGGACTGGGGTCTTGATCTCTGCCTCAGGGTACAGCTGCTTCTTGCACAGTGACTTCCTCAGCGGACTTTTTCCTCCTCCCTGTGACCTGCTGCAGAGGAGATGGATGCTTCTGGCTCTGGCCTTGGCAGGAACAGAGTGGAGATGCCCCATGTGCTGCACGCAGGGCAAGGGTAGGGGCATGCAGAAGGACTTTAGGTCACCTGGGCAGGTCCCAGCCCCTGCCCATGTGGGGAGGGACAGCAGGGGCATAAGGAGCTCTCCTTGCTATGTGTGCCAGGAGGCAGTACCAAAGGCTTTTCCCCCCTCCCCTCCCAAGCAAGTTGTACCTTGTCAGTCTGGGTGGACATTACAAAGGACTTTCTAGGGGTGAAATGTTGAAACAAGGGGAAAGATTGTCCAGAAAATCATCTCTGCCTTGAAGCTTTCAAAAACCAGTAGGGCAACCACCTTACCTGCTTGGTGGAACTGGCTCTTCCCAGAGACAGGGTGATAGCTGAGTGCCAGCAGTTGCTTCCAGCCCTGTTTTCTGAGGTCTTTTGGTTCCCTAATGGCGTAAAGGAGCTTTAGCAAGGAAGAGGAGGTGCCCTAGAGAAATGCATGGCTCCCTTCAAATGGGAACAAAATCAGATGAAGCAGAATCAGTTGATACTCATGTGAATAAGTGAATCTTCCACCACCACTTCAAATTTTCTCTGCTCTCTCCCCTCACCCTCCATACGGCTGTGTCACCATAATATCTTCCACATTAGGAGTTCAAAGCAAGCAGGGGCTGTCCCCTATCAAATCGCTGTGAGAATTAAGGATCACAGCCACTGTATGGATATAGAAACTGAAGCACAGAAGTATCAAGTGACTTGCTTGGATGGCTTCAGCCTTGCCTGGAGAAATACATAGGTATTCTATGTGTAGAATAGCACCTAGTGATTCGCACTGCAGAGAACCCTATTTTAATGATAAGATGATAACTAGTTATCATCTGGTTATCCCATAGGCCAACTTGAGTACAAAAGAGAAAAATAATCCCGTTTCTGGGGTTGCTTCTGTCTATGACACCTTACAGCCAACTGGTCTGGTAGTGAGGTGGTCTGGGCTGTTCCCCGTGTGCTTGCTGCACAGAGTAGGATGGCTCTTGCACAGCTGCTCTTCCAAGGTCCTCATGAATGACACAGCCAGTTCCTGGAAACTGGCCCGCGATGGCTTGTCTCCAGCTCCTGTGCTAGCACCAGTTCTTCTGTAACTCATACATCAGTAGCTTGCACATCTATGATCTGCTTGAAACTCTATCCTGATAGTTCATCTGTCCTGTTGACGTCGTTCTTAGGTAATTGGTACCAACCTCTGCTCTGACCTTAGAGGCACCTTCAGTTCTGACCTGGCTGCTAGAACAAACTGTGACCATTGCTGATGGCTGCAGCTGGATGCTTCAAAACCTGTTCCTCCCTCTGTAATCCCCATAGGAGCCAAAAATCTTCTTTTGTGAGCATGAGCTTAAGCCCAATGTGCAACCTGTCTGTCTTGTTTATACTCTGGATAGGTTCCTAAATTACCATGATTTCCTGTTGAAATTAAGATCACTCATCATCTTCTTGGTGAGTTTAGTGAATCTGCTTTGGGATCTAATGATTCTGCTCCTCAAACACCTCCCGTCTTTGTCTGTGCTATGTGACAGGCTAATCCTTTGCTTCAAAATGGCGCAGCTTGTCCCACCCTGGGTTACTTGATGTGCAACTCCATGTGACCATGTGCATCGTATCAGGGCTTGTCTTGCTGGCTTCTTCACCTTGTCTGCCAGTGCTGTCATGTTGCTCTGTTAAATATCCAGCTCCCAGTGCGCTGGGCAAAGACAGCTCCCCACTATGCATAGCTTTAATCCCCTCTGGTTGGCCTCAAATGTTGACATCTTACCTAGTCAGCGTTTCTGCAGTAGGACTTCTCAATGAGATCTTCTGGCAGAGCGAATAAGTCCTCTCTGTAGTTTCATGTTGAAATCCCAGCCCAGTGCAGAGCTCTGGGGAAGAGTCAGACTGGCACCATGTGCTGTGAAGTTCATGCTGCAGGGACCTGCACCCACAGCGAAACCGATGAGGATCTGGATATATCAAGATGTATCAAGAACACTGTGGCTTGACCCAAGGTGTGTGCACTAATGATTCACATTAATGAGTTACTAAAGATCTCCTGGTACTTCTCACTGGCCCAGGGATGTTTACCTTGCTTGTCCTGGCTGCTTTCCTTCCACGCTAATAGCATCCCACTGGGGACCGTAAATCCTGCCCTTGCACAGCCCTGCCTGTTTCAATGGTATATACTATGTGACATCTCCTGACTTACGCTGTTTTTAGAGCTGAGCCTTATTTCACATTCCAAAGTCACGCAGACACATCCTCTTAACCTCCTCAGCAATAATTCCTGCAAATGAGAGTCGCCACACAGAGAGATACTCAATATTTTCTAGCACATTAATCAAATAACCATCCAGTTGTTGCCTTATGTGTTGGAAGCGGACGTGTTGTCAAATAAAATGATTTTATAGATTATCCTCTGTTCTTCCCAGGCGGGGAATTTAGCAACATCATGTGCACAAAGTCCTTTAGGAGAAGATCGATGTCTATTCATTTCATCTTCTGTTGCTTACTCAGGGAAATCTCATACTTAACGTTGCTCCCCAGAGGAGCTTTCCCATCCCTAACTTTTAAAACCGGTGATTGTTTCTAAGTGCATGTTGGAAGGAGAGCCCGGACCGCCATCATCTGATGGCTGTTGGTGGCAGCTTGCAATGACCCCAGAGAAAAAGGAGAGAGCGAGCGGCTGTGCAGACTTCGGTGTGTCCAGGTGACCCCTGGGAACACCGGCTCTTGGCTTGCCCGGCTGTGTCACAGCCCAAGCCAAAAGCATTGCTCAGGCTGCTGAAAACACCACCAAGGCCTGAATTAAAGAGCGCTTCCCACCAATGTATTCATGTGGGGGCTGAGATTGGACTACGCCATGTCTTGGTGGTGGGACTGTAGGGTTTGCGGAGTGGCTTCTCGCTGCCAGCTCCAAGTGGCATTTAGCGAGGGCAGTTGGTTGCCAGGAGAGACTTTTGCGTGTCCTCTGTTGTTCTCCGCTTTCGAGCTGTCTGAGGTATGTCTTGGCCACAGTGAAGCTGTCAGGGGGAAAGGGGAAGGCAGGAAACTGTCCTCCTTTCCCCATGCGGAGCGACAAGGGACTGGGGAATGACACCTGCTCAGCTGAGCAAGGTGGGCTTCAGATCCCTTGCTTCCCGTCATGGTGAGCGTGCCCGTCAGGGCTGCTATGCCGCCAGCCCCCCTCGTGCCTGCCTCTGCCTCCATTAATTTCAAGAAGCTGTCAGGATGTTCTTGCAGCAAAATGTTCCCGAGCCTCCTGCTCCCGCGCCCTCTCTGCCTCTCGGTGTCCTCCTGTCACATCTCTCGCATTAACGTGATGCCTTCCCGGGGCGGTGTTACGCTCCAGCCCTTCTCCCCATCCATCTCCTCCGCTCTCCAATGCCTTCCGAGGAGGTAGCTCTCAGTGTGGCTGCAGGTGAGAGATGAGATTGCGCGGGAGCAATCTGCGTTTTGGCCTCCAGATGATTTACGACAGCTCAGGCCGCAGCTGTAGTTACGGTTGCTTTCATAGCCCTGGAGAGGAACGAGCTGCTCGCGGTGGCTGGGGAAGCTGCAGATCCCAGGAAAGGGCAGCCCCCACCAGCTCCGGCGGGCTGGGAGGGGTGGCCTGATGGGCCACCACGACCACCCTCTGTCAGCGCTGACCTTTCTGCGGTGACAGTCAGCGGAGCAGCCAGCCAGCTGAGAGCAGGGCACTCCCCTGCAAGGGAGCAAGCCCAGCCCCGTGTCCCCATCCTTGCAGGCTGCAGAGCCACCCAGGAGCGGGGATGCTGCTCTTCCCTCTGCTGCAAAATCCCAGCGAAAGGTTAACTGCTCCCCGTTATCTGGCACTGGGTCTGTGAACCCTCACAGGCCCTGCGAACTTCGGCCGTGCCCCTTTTCTCCTTGCACGGGGAGGTCCGGCAACGTGTGGCTCTGGAGCAAGAGCAGGCTAGAGCCCTCCATCCCACCCCACCACTGGTGGTGCCAGGGTCCCCACGCCACACAGCCCACCCCTCTGGGCTCCTGTAGTAGGTCTCCAAGGCTTTCATACTGTGGTGGACCTGCTGAGCATTCACCGCCTCTCAGCAAAGCTGGGGAGGTTGGGCTCCTCCTCCTCTTTTGGGATTCGGTCAGGTTAGGCGAGGGGTGCAAGGTCCTGCCTGTGTCCCTGCAGGGCACCTGCAGCTTTGTTCTGTGGAAGTTCTGCCCCTCACCTGTTGTTTCAGAGCCAGGTAAAAGGTCCTTTTCTCCCTATGAGTCATGACTGTCATGGGTTGACCTTGGCTGGACACCAGGTGCCCACCAAAGCCACTTTATCACTCCCCTCCTCAGCTGGACAGGGGAGAGAAAATATAACAAAAGGCTCGTGGGTTGAGAAAAGAACAGGGAGAGGTCACTCAGCAGTTATTGTCATGGGCAAAACAGACTCGACCTGGGGAAAATTAGTTTAATTTATTACAAACCAAAATCAGAGTAGGATAATGAGAAAATAAACCCCAAATCTTAAAACACCTTCCCCACACCCCTCCCTTCTTCTCGGGCTCAACTTCACTCACGATTTTTCTCTACCTCCTCCCCATGAGCGGCACAGTGGGATGGGGAATGGGGGTTGCAGTCAGTTCGTCACATGTTGTCTCTACTGCTCCTTCCTCTTCAGGGGGAGGACTCCTCACACTCTTCCCCTGTTCCAGCATGGGGTCCATCCCATGGGAGACAGTTCTTCACAAACTGCTCCAGTGTGGGTCCCTTCCACGGGGTGCAGTTCTTCAGGAACAGACTGTTCCAACGTGGGTCCCCCACAGGGTCACAAAAGTCCTGCCAGCAAACCTGCTCCAGCATGTGCTGCTCTCACTGTGGGACCACAGGTCCTGCCAGGAGCTTGCTCCAGCGTGGGCTTCCCATGGGGTCACAGCCTCATTTGGGCATTCACCTGCTCTGGCATGGGGCCCACCACGGGCTGCAGGTGGATATCTGCTCTACTCCAACCTCCATGGGCTGCAGGGGGACAGCCTGCCTCACCATGGTCTTCACCACAGGCTGCAGGGGAATCTCTGCTCCAGTGCCTGGAGTACCTCCTCTTCTCCTTCTTCACTGACCTGCAGAGGTCTGCAGAGTACTTTCTGTCACGTATTCTTACTCCTCTCTCCGGCTGCTGTTCCACAGCAGTTTTTTCCCCCCATCTTAAATATGTTCTCACAAAGGCCATACCACTGTCTCTGATGGGCTCAGCCTTGGCCAGCAGTGGGTTCCTCTTGGAGCCGGCTGGCATTGGCTCTGTTGGACATGGGGGAATCTTCTAGCAGCTTCTCACTGAAGCCACCCCTGTACCCCACCCCCCTACCAAACCTTGCCATGCAAACCCAATACAGTAGTGAAGGAGGAAACCGGGAATTTACTGGNGGTTCCTCTTCGGCTGGCATTGGCTCTGTTGGACATGGGGGAATCTTCTAGCAGCTTCTCACTGAAGCCACCCCTGTACCCCACCCCCCTACCAAACCTTGCCATGCAAACCCAATACAGTAGTGAAGGAGGAAACCGGGAATTTACTGGATTGGTCACCAAATTCAGAGACCCTTTTTTGCAAAGCTACCTGAGGGTTGAGTGTGTGGTAACAGCCCGGTTTGCAGCAGAGCTGAGCTGGTGTAGGAGTCCATAGGGTTTGCGCTCTTGGTTTCCTGTCCCAAGGGGACTTGCTTTGCAAAGCCAGCATTTTACTGTGCGTCCTCCCTATGGATCCCCACCATGTTTTCTTTCTCTTTGTTGACTTCTTTTAAACATTAAAAAAAGACTACTCTAAGGAAATCTCACCGCTGTGGGACTACTTAGTAGGCCAGATAGAGCGCTCTGTCCTTCACAAACTATGCGTGCAGTGAGTCGTTATTCCTGGAGTCCACAGCTCAGAGTGTTCATCGCACAGATGAGGGGCTCCTGTGAAATTGGGCTTTCCATACACACAGCACACAGGCAGGGAGATCATCCGCCGGGCAGGCGTCCTCATTAAATGAGCATTTCTCCTCCGCTCCAATATGCGCACACACCACTCATGGAGATGGGAGAGCCACCACATTAAAAAAAAAAAAAAAAAGGAAGGAAGGAAAAGAAAGTTGCTGTATGAAAGCAAACTCAAATGGTGTGCATGCATAATATTCATTGCATAAAGCCTTAAAATAGCTTTGTCACGATACCTAAGCAGAAACGACATCTGCGGGTTTTTTTCCAAATTTTTGCAGACAATCAATGCTGAGTAATTTGGAGCTCCTAGAATGGAAAAACCATAAGCAATGGTAATTATGAATAGGATTTTAAGAAGCAACCCACGTTCGGGAAGCAAGTGGCTGCTTTTGAAAATCCCACCTTCTGTTTTGTAGTATATGAGCGGGGAAAAGATCAGAGCTATGAATCAGCTGTAGGTTTAACTCAGCAAATTGAACAAGCTTTGCAAAGTACCAGAGGCCCAGACACCGCCGGGTTCAAAAGCCAAGTTCAGTCAACCTCTCCAAAGAAAATGCAACAAAATCATCGTGATGAAGTCTTAGCCGAGCACCGACATTTACACCAGAGACATATCATTTAAAATCCTGCATCCTTCAGGCTGGATTAGCGGAGATTGAAAGGGTCTGGAGAAGGGAAAGGAGACTCGCTGGCATTAGCGCAGGCTATGGGTAGAACAAGCACTGGCAAAAATAAAGCTGATTTATCATAGAAAGAAGAATGAGAGGTGATTTTTCTTGTGTATTCCTGCACTCGTGAATATAGCAGAGGTTGTCCAAACTCTTCCCCCTATCCCGTATGCCATCATTTGAAAGGGGCTTGGGACCAAGCCAAAAACCAGAGCCAGCACAGGGAATGGGATTTCTGAGGTCAGAGTGCAGGAGCAGTTATGACTTGAGAGTCAAATTGGAGGAGGGCTGGATAACATTGTGATCATTAGCGGTGTCAGTAGGAATGCAAGCTGCAGTGGCGACAATTAATAAACGCTCCTATTCTCTGTTGTGACATGGTGACTTTCAGGGGGCTGCTGGCAGTAGCAGCATCCCCAGGATGGGGACCACAGCATCCCCAGGATGCAGGGATGGACTGCTCATTCTCTGAAGCGCTGCGGGATCAAAGATGCTGTGTTTATTTAATGCCAAGGGCTACCGTCTGAGGCACATAGGGATTTGAAGCTTGGGGCTATTTTTCCAGACTCTAGGATTGCCAGTCCTGCTTTTCTCCTCCTTTCCGTCCCCAGCCAAGACCAGTTGTGCACAAAATGCACCAGGGACCACTCTGAAAGTTGAGGATGGGCAGGGAGCGAGGGGAGGTTGTAGCTGCAGGGCCACCTGTGGGTACAGAGCTGTGGGAAGCAGGGTTCACTCTGACATGCAGGTATCAGAGCTGGGTTCCCCCGTGGGCCGTGCGGTCAGTGGGTGTCTGCCCAGCAGGCGGCTGTCGGCAGCAGGGAGGCAGCAGCACAGTGCCTGCAGGGTGTGTGTGTGTGCTTGTGCGTCTGCTTTTGCACGTGTGTGTGTGTGTGGTGGGGTAGCAGGGTGAGGGCTGCCTGCTGCTCCCCTTGGCCATCAGACCTCATTGCCCTCACGCTGAGCCCTGTGCCACCGTGCTGGCGGCTCCTGAGCCCCTCGCTGGTCTGCCGGGGGATCAGAGCTATTTTTGTCTAGTGTGGCCTGCCATCATGCCTTTGGGTTAAATAGAAAATTGGGCAGTGTCACTTGCAGGAGTTGGGGCTTTAGCCTTTCTCAAGGGCCGTGTTGAGCGTGTTCAGTGGGTGAGAAAACTTTGACTCTCTAATGTCCCCATTCGACTCTTTACTTTTCTCCACTGTTGCTTCTCTGTTCTCTTCTCCCCTTTATGACGCTTACTATTTTTCCGTCCACAGCAAAACAGTTCACATCAAGGTAATTGATGATGAGGAGTATGAAAAAAACAAGAATTTCTTCATTGAGCTGATGAGCCCCCGCATGGTGGATATGAGTTTACAGAAAGGTGTAGTACTGGCCCTCCAGACTAACATTAACGTTCTTCTTTCCTCTTCTCTTCCGTCTCCTTCCTCCTCTTCTCCTCCTCTTCCTCTGATGCCTCTGTCTCCCACCGCTCTGCCCTAAACACTGCTGTGCGCACACACGGTGTCACATGGTACCCATGGGGAGGGAGTGATGCTGGGGCCGGGTAGAGGCAAAGCGGTGAGGGGGGCAGAGAGAGAAGGATGGAGGGCAGCCCCGCTTGTCCCTGTTTCTGCGGCAGCTTGAGAGGGACCTTCTGCCATCCCCACCGGAGGGTCCAAGCAAATTTTGTAGTGTCAGAGGAAAGATGCTGGCTAGAAACACATCCGGCATCTCAGGAGATCAACACCTAACCCTGGTCCTACAGGGTGTCCTGGTCAGACCCATGTTAGATAAAGACAGGAATTGAGGCCTGGCAGAGAAGCAGCTCCTGTAATTTCTGAGAAGGACTCGGCAAAGGCTGTGCAGCCCCTGGTCCAGTTGCTGCGGAGTGTCTCTGGGAGCGAGAGATGAGGGCAGGGAGGCGGTGATGCCCCACTTTGGTTCACCTGAGGGCTCAGAGCAGCTGTGTGCATTGCAGGGGTGCCGGGGGGAGCCAGGCGAGCTGGCAGCAGGGAGAAGGGGCCAACCCCGCTCTAGCACCCAGCGTATTTCCATTCGAGCAGCAGAGGGCATTTTAGTCCCATTGTGTCCCCCTCGAGGTCCCAGCAAAGCTGTCCTCTCCCGGGGAAAGCTGCATCCTCGCTCGGGCAACAAGTCAGGGGGAAGAGGCAGATGCTATCAAGGAGAAAAAGCGATAAGATGTGCCATTTTAAAAATAGAAATTAGAAATACCAGCCTCCCCGCAGCTGACAGAGCTGTAGCCTGCTGGCAGAGACCCACCTCACCCCACTGGGGAACGTGTCTGTGAGTACCCATCTCTCTCTCTTCTCCTCAGGCTCCCAGCCCAGAGTCCCTGCGGATTTATTATTAATTGTGAGGGTAGCAGAAGCAACTGATCTTCCAGCTAAAACTCAGTGGGTACCTCAGGGTGGTCCCTGGTGATTTCCAGGCAGCCGATACCCTTTCTGTTACCATGTGACACTGAAAAAACTGCGCTGCAGAAGTTGCCTCCCACTAACCATCAGCAAGGTCCGACCTCCCCCCTTCTCCCTCCTTCCTCACCCCCTCGCCAGCCCCCTCTCTCCCTAACACCCTCCCGCTCCCCAAGGAGCAGCTGCGATGGATGCCCCGTGTCCAACAGGCACACCGCCCCGCCGGGGAAGGGGCTGCGTGCCGTGCCAGGAGTCCGTGCCGCCGCCGCCACCGCTGCCGCCGCTGCTGCTGCTGCTGCCTCCTCGCCTCCGGCCGGCCGACCCGCTGTACATGGTTGTCTCTCTTGTTGTCCCTACAGGAAGACCGTAAGGGTTAAGATAGTAGATGAGGAGGAATACGAAAGGCAGGAGAATTTCTTCATTGCCCTTGGTGAACCGAAATGGATGGAACGAGGAATATCAGGTGTGAGATTCTTTATGGAAAAAAAAAAAAAAATGAAATAAGAAAAAAAAAATCAGAATCAAGTCTCCAAACCCCAAAATCTAGAAAATATAACCCTCTTTCTCCTCCTTCCCCTCCCTCCTTTTCTCCTCCTCCTGTAGATGGATCGACTTTCATTCTCTGCCCTCCTGTATTCTCGCTCTCGCCCTGTTTCGGTGTCATCTTTGCCTTTTAGAGCCCAGCTTACTTCTGATCCTCCTTTTGTGCAATGCTTGAGCCTCGGAGGCTGTATTATTTTGATTGGGTTTCCTTGTCTTGATCTGGTTTTGTTCTGAGCACACCTTTGCTGTTCTCCCCTTTCCTGCTCCTTTGCCAGGATTTTGGGGAATGTGAAAGGCGAGAGAAGGGCGTAATGCATGGCTGCCCCTTTGGCCCTTCCCGTATGCCCCCCTGTCCTTCCCTCTGTTGTTGCCTGCCAGTGGCATTGCCTTGGTGCTCTTGGGCCCCCTATGAGGTGCGGCGAAAAGCCCGTGGGAGAAGAGGGAAGGTGTGAGGTATCTTGTTTTGCTTTTATTTTTTAAAATGGTTTTCCATGTATGTCATCTAAAAACGGCCCTTAATGTGTCACAAACAATCACAGCCTGTTGTGCAGAAGGTGTGGAGCTCTGCTGAGGTCCTACTTTATCAGCAATGAGAACCGGATCTCCCAGCAGAGCAGGATTATAGTGGGAATAAACCCTGACTTATGGTTGTGCCTTACCTAGATGTATCTTTGTCCTTGTCCTATATGCGTTTGACTGCCTTGTCACTGAGCGAGTCTTGCCATTGGCTTCACCAGCTTTGGGGTAGCCCAGGAAGGCCAAGCTTTTAGCAGAAGCAATTTACAAAAGGGAATTCAAATCCACCTTCTGGGTGTCTGCTACGGAGTAGAGACAGACGTGTGTGCCCACAGGCTTATTTCTGCTCCCATGTGCTCCTTCTTTGGAGATATTCAAAACCCACCTGGATGCGTTCCTGTCCAAACTATTCCAGGTGAACCTGCTCTGGCAGGGGGGTTGGACTAGATGATCTTGGAAGGTCCTTTCCAACCCTGACCGTTCTGTGATACAGTGCTGCTGCAGGTGATGAGAACACCTGACAGTTGCCCATACATTGCACAGATTTTCCTTGCTGAAACGTCTCCTGTCTTATCTGGCCAGCACAGTAGCCGCCCTCTGGCCAGTCCTAGCTCTGCAGGACATTTGGGGTAGACGCAGCTTGCATTAGAATCACAATGTCATATAGCATCTGTGGGTTTGTAAAATGTAAACCCAAAGAGGATTCATAGTTTAACGCTGTTAGACCATCTCCTGCAGCCTGCAGGCAATGAGGGACATTGGGTTTTACCGTGTGTTCAGCACAGGCCCTCAGGTTTCACCAAGTCCAACTGCTCTTGAGGGGAAGCGGTGACCAACCTGCCATATCCTGTGGGGGTATGTCCCAGCAGTTAATTGCCCTCCAGGGTACAGATGTGTGAGCACAGCTGCTGGGTAGAAGTTGTCTGGCCTCAGCTTGTAGCCACTAGTTATTTTCCTAGTTTTTTCCGTCAGATGAAAGAACTATATAGTGCGCTGTACCTTCTGTGTAGGTAGCTGCTCGCTGTAGCCATGTTACATTCAGATTTCTTCTTGGAAGTTTAAGGAGATTAAGCCCTTTGAATCTGTGTCAGAAAAGTGTTCAACCCTAGATCAAAGTCTTCAGCCCTAGAACCACCCTGGGGTCTCCTCTCTGCACGTGCCCCTTCCCATCCACGGGGCTCCCACCTCCATCTCAGCAGGTATGGGAGGAAAATTACCTGCCTCTGGCTCTCTTCTCCTTATGCACTTGGCAGCTTGGGCCATCACACTGAAGTCTCTGCTCAGTTGTCTGCTCTCTGTGAGCCCAGCATCCTTTTCCAAACCAGTGGGGATACAGAGTCAGGATTGAGCTGGATTTTCTGCAGTCCTGCAGTTCTTCTTCCCGTATAGGCCACACTGCATCTGGCTGAATAAAAACATGTATTTGAAAAAAAAAAAAAATAAAATCCAAATAGCCCGAAAGGTGGTTCAGTTGTAAAATGTCCTCGTTATTATCAGGACTACGATGCCAGTTTGCTGTATTGTGTGTGTCGCGTTTACACCAGTACTGGCCGGAGGCAGTGGGACTGTCTGATTTGCAACAAGCAGAGAGGAGGTCAGAGGCAGACGAAGTGACCTGCAGCGCAGAGCCTGCGGGGCAGCCGCTTCCCTCACCAGAGGTGCGGGCACATCCCTGGACGGACCCTCTTTACCTGGAGGAAGGGAAGGACCGTGCTGAGGAGGAGATGCGGAGCCCTGGTGGGCTTCGTTAGAGAAAAGTCAGAGTGAGAGCACCCTGGTTTTAACATCTGAGAGGCGGGAGATTAAAATGCATTTGTAAATGTTGCTGGCACAAGGTGGCACAGTCGCTACACTAATTCCAGGGCATCTGGAAAGATCCCCAGCTCCGTAGCGCTGCGCGTGCTGTGGCATCTCTGAGCAGTGTACCTTGTGCCTGGGATGAAGAATAAGGAGCGACGCGAGGCTTTCCCATGCAAAGCATTGGGAGTGATCCACAGCGGATGCTGTCACCAGCAGCTTCACGGGGCAGCCAGCTCCCGGCGGAGAGGAGGCAGCCCGGGATGCGCACGAGCTCGGGAAGCGTACAGCATCGGGAAGGGACGCTCATGCTGACCCCCATACACGTGTTCCTGCTGTCATCGCGCTGTCGCAGGGGCAGAATTCGGATGGTTTAATTATTGCAAAGCACACGCATGACCCGTACGGCCCCGCGGGCTGCAAGGGCAGCGCAGCTGCCTCGGTGCAAACTGTGCGGATGCTGCCATTGCCCCACACCCAGAGACGGGGGGAATATCCCAAACCACAGCCGCCTAGCTGGGACTGCGCTTGGTTTTGTGGCGGTGATGCATGAGCCCCCACGCGACTCACACAGCGAGGGCATAGCACAGCTCCTGCCTCTCTGGGGAGGTTCAGGCCGGGTTTGCTTTTGATGAAGAGTCTCTCTGGATTTCAGCTACCCATGCGTTTGTTTCCAGCACTGCAGATTACGTGGTTTTTCTTGACGATGTGTCCTCGTTTTGTTGTTACTCCCCACTTAGCTCTGTGACACTGAACCGGTGCCCAGGGAGCTGCAGGAGTATTGGATGTTCTCAGACGGCTCTTCATAGTGTCTTCAAAACATCTCTCTGACCCAGCTGGGAGCAGGGCAGTGGTGGGCGCCTCAGCTGAGTGGCACTCATGTTTGGAAGTGATCTGCAATCCGGGTCCCGCACAGACAGCATTGTGCACACACAGACATTGCAGTCATGCCAGCCTCATGCCAAGGGCCTGCACTTGCCCCAGGACCTCCCCATGCAGAGGGCAGCTGCTAGCTTGCCTTAAGGATACAAGCTAGGTAGCAGTGATGAAGTCGGTGATGAAATGACAGAACAAGACAGAACAAGAGGGAATGGCTTCAAGCTCCAACAGGGTAGATTTAGACTGAACATTAGGGAAGAATTTTTCACAGAAAGAGTGGTCGGGCATTGCAATAGGCTGCCCAGGGAGGTGGTTGAGTCACCATCCCTGGATGTGTTTAGGAGCCGTTTAGATGTGGTGTTGGGGGATATGGTGTAGGGGAGAGCTTTGTAGAGTAGGGTAAATGGTTGGACTCGATGATCCCAGGGGTCTCTTCCAACCTAGACAATTCTATGATTCTATGATTCTATGAAATGTGGTGCCCTGAAGGGAAGGCAGAGCTGACGGCAGAGCGGGTGATCGGGGGAGTAGATGTGTGCTTCTCAAACCAGCCTGGGGCAAAGTTGGGAAGTTTAAATGGTTTACCTTGGATGCAGAACTTGGTCTGGAGCCCCGTGCTATTCAAATCCCGTGTGCTGTCCCTGAGGGTACCCACACTGCTGCTGGCTGTGGTGGCAGTGGTTTCTGATAGACATGCAGTGAAAGAGGATAGGAGGCGGGAGCAGGGTTTGCTATGGCATGGTTGGTTTGCATTACTGGCTGCACTGTCCCACACATGTGCTGGTACAAAGCAGTTGCCACCCGTCAAGGGGATGTCTGCTTGCCCTGACGGGAACTGTGGGGTAGAGAGGAATGACCTTGTCTTGGGCTGCATAATTAGGTGAGGCTGAGTATCTCCAGGAGGGTTACTGTGAGGGCCAGAGCTCAGCAGGAAATTCATCCTATTGCTCTTGCTGTTTGCACCTGCAAGCACCTTACCAGGGAAGAAACATCTCTGCTCAGGAAGCTACCTGTGGTGGTCCAAACACGAATTCCTCTCTTCAGGTTGCTCAAGGCTTGCACAACAGATAACAGGCACTGAAACAGCCCTTTGACTGAAACAGCCTTTTGACTGAAACATTTTGCATCATCTGCAGGTGCTGCTCCTCACTGTTCACCCCCAATTATATCAGTGCCATGCTGCTTTGAGCCTTGGGGCACTCAGTTGTTAACCTTTGTCATAAGGAGAACTGAGCACTTCTGTTCTTTACTTTCCCCCCCTGTATAGGCATTACATCTACAATACCAAACGTTGTCTTGCATCCCATTTATTCTTTGCTTTCTGCAGCTGGAGATTTTCAAAGCCGTTCTGATCATCCAAACAAATCACATCAAGTAGTTTTACTTTATTTTACTCTAGCAGCACTTTTTGTTGATGTGCTCCAATAACTCAAAGAGATGAGAATAGATCTGCGATGGGTATCTTGCCAGCCCGGTCTGTGATGAAGACCAAGACTGACTCGGTAGTGCCATATGAGATGCAAGGAGCACTGGCAAAGATGGCGCTTGCCGCAAGCTGATTATATCAAAGTGAATGAGTAAAAGGAAATCAGAGACTCTCATTCTTGGCTTGGCAAAGACAGTAAATGTTGCTTTTCTTTTGCCTCCTGGCCATCTCCCAGGTTTCCTGATTTTTTTTTGTCTTCTCCGTTTCTAAGAAATTAATCTCTGAATCCTTCTTGTCTCCCCTTTCCTCAGTATGTGTGGTGACGGAAACTGAATCCCTGTCTACTGAGCACTGCAGGGCTTTGAAACCTCCCACCACCCTGGGCCACCTTTCTGGCCATCCTTTTTGCAGCACCTTTTTAAAGTGTTCCTGCAGGGAAAAGAGTCTTTTCCTTTATGACAAGATGCTATCTGTTGGTTTGACTCCTTCTCTCATGGCCGCTCTGGTATTGTGGCAGCTCACAACTCGGACTGAGGATTTTACTGCTGTCAGCCCAGCAGGATTTTGGAGAAATATTTTCTTCACACATCAGTTTTCACACTTTGTCCGCAGTCCTGGATTACAAGAGAAAAACTTGCTTTGTTTTCCCTGGATAAAGTCAATCTTCTGCTTAAATTGTGGTTAACCTTAGTGTTGATGGAGCCTGAATGGCAAGTGAGGCTACTTTGGAAGATTTCACTTGGTACCAGATAATGGTGAGAATAGCATTTGGAAAATGATGGTTCATAAGGGTAATTGGGAATCTGCTCATGAGAATTCAGCTTGTGGCACAGCAGTGGAAGATTCAACCTCAGGGCTGGTGCGTGAAGGCTGAGTCTGGAGGGTTACGCTTTGTAAAAGGGACCGACGTCCTTCAATGCAAAATTTTGCTTCAGAAAGCGTGTCTCCCACAAGATACGACTTCAGTGGAAACTGGAGCACAGATGGCTGGCGAGCACTATTAAACAGCCTGCTGGCATGACCTGGCTTGCGAAGATTTTGTCTGAAGTCCTCTCAGCCCTCCCAGCGCGGAGTCAACTGGTGTGGACAAATCTCATAACACATCTCCTTTTAATCAAGTGTCAGCACCCCTGACGGGAAAGCTTCGTGCCCCGGAGGAGGATGTGGCTGGGAGTCGCCGAGTAAGGATTAAACTGCAAAGGAAGAAGGGTTCCTAGCTTGGATTGGTCCAGCAAGTTATCTATATCAAAATATTGATGAAATGATGTGACTTGGTACAAAAGTCCACGCCTGCATGAGATAAGCTGCATCGATACGTGAGCGTATGTGCTGCAGATTTCTGAAGTGTGGGCAGATGCTGAGAAACTCATTCTTCCATCAGCTACTGATGGGAATAACAAAGAAATGTTAGATTGCTGTTACCTCCTTCCCCGAAGGTTTAATAATTTGCTTGCAGCTCTGTGATTAAGCTGAACGCTGCTGATTCTCCTGATGGAGAGGAGTCTCTTGGAGTCTGCGAGAGCTTTGCTATTGACTTCAATAATAACAGCATTCAGGTTAATGCTGCAAAATCTCTGCCTTGTTTAGCCTATAAAAAAAACATGTTTATAGCTCTTCACAGTCCATTAGGGAAACAGTTTGCTCACCTCAGTGAGCAAATCTGGAGACAGAGCCTGTGGACAGTGACGTCTGGAAGATGGGGGATCCTTGCCTCTTTGGGGAGCTGAGCCCACGGTTTGCATGGTCACTGAGGTCCTCTGGGTGCGCGCAGGGGAGCAGGCGACGTGTTCTCCTTGCCTTTTGCTGCCTGCGACTGCCCTGATGTGTGACTGAGGGGTCTCCTCAAGATCCAGCCTCCTCTCCCTCATTTCAGCTCGCTCTGGGAATCTCAGGCCTTTAACGAGGATCCTCTTATCTACGCAGTGGCTTCCTGGAGTCTTTAGGGATATTGATTAGAAAAGATTTATGTTAATGAAGAATGAGTCCAGAATAAAGCATTCAGCGTGGTCAAACCTCTCTCTGAGGTAAACAGCAGAAAAAGGTATTTCACTGTTTAGAAAAAGACTGGGACACGCATTTAGCATAGGATTTGCAGGACTGCCCCATTTCTGCTCCCATCTAAAGCCCGGTTCCTCTTGGTTTAACCTTCCTTGGCCTCGATAGAGTTAAAGCAGGAGGGAATTCAATTCCTGATCTGTGCCCCACACCAGCATGCACGTCACAGCAGGATTTCACCCCAAAGTACATAGAAAACATGCAGATTAAATTGTTTATTAGTAATTAGCTTTTTTTTAGCAGCTAAATTCAGGTCTAAATTGTCCAGTTTCAGGGGTGGCAGGGGAAGCAGAGTTCACGCACGCAATTTTGACTTTGCCTAGTAAAAACCAGGCCTGAAGGGCAGAGAAATCCCAGTAAAGGAGGAACTGGGATCCGGAGCTGAAGGCTTTGTGTCCCCTGAGAGAGTCAGCGTCACCTACCCTGTCTGCGGGCACGGGTGTGTGTCTGCGCTCACCTCGTGCAAGGGTTAGGGGAGGGGTACTTGGGACTGCTATTTTGGATTTGACTGTGGAGCTAATTTTAGCAGCTCCCTGTAAGAATACGCATGTCAAGCCTCTGAGACTACCTGAGATGCCAACAGCAATGGAGGTGGCCTGGCTTGGCCCCACGAGGAGCGTGACGTGCAGAGCAGGAGTTGCAGGAGGGGGAGAGGTGCCCTGGGGAGGGATGGAGGGATGGAGGATGCAGCCCAGCCTGGGGGCAGCGGAGGGAGGCTCATGGGATGGGAACAGCACAGGGGCCGCCAGCGGGGCTGGTACAGGTACAGGTACAGGTACAGGTACAGGTACAGGTACAGCATCCCCAGCTGGACTGTCAGGAAACATCACAGGTCAGGGCTAAGGGCACATGAGCAGATGCGTGTGCAGGAAGGAAGCTTTAGTCCGTGAAATCATTTTCTTGCTTGCATGCACAGCATTCACTCAGAAATATAAAGATAAAATAATCCCTGGGCTTTCTGCACGCTGTATTCTTGGTGTTTCATTCATAGCTTTATAGGCTTCTTCAAATATTCATGTATCATATCATAAGTGAAAGGGAGAAAAATAGTTCTTTTGCAGGCTCAAAAGCAAATGGGGAAAAAAATAAACTCAAATCCCAGAGCACTAGAATAACAGTTTTAAAAAACATGAGGAACCAATGATTTTTTTTTAATAACCACAGTAGCTTAGGGGCCCAGTAATATTTCATTATATTAAATTTGAACACCGAATCGACCCATTGTACTAATGCTCGTAATTGCAAAAGGCAAATTAAATTTCCCCACATTGTCTGGAGAACCAGAAGACCATGGAATTGTAAGGACGCCACAGGGTAGCATGGAGGTGCAGCAGGACAGAGCTACAAGGAGACTGGAGATTCTTGCTACAAGGGGCAGTGACAGGCCCTGCTGGAGGCTTCCAGGCAGAGCTGTGTGGAGGACAGGAGGTGGTGCGGGCAGGTCAAACATCCCGTTGCTTCTCACAGCTCTGTGGCACTGTACATGCTGCAGAACATATTCACGAATGGTTCCCCCAAAGGTTTTAGACACTCGAAAGGAATTGACCCTGAAGCACGAGGGATGCTCAGCATGGAGCCTCCTCACTGCTCCTTCCCCTTTCACTGCGCCTCTACCTGCCCGCGTGGACAAGGGAGATCTTCCCGAGTGCCCACGGTAGTTGCAGCTGAGGAGATGGATAGGTGGGTGAAGATCTTGACGAGGATGATGCCTCTCTGCAGGCTGTCAGGAAAGCTGTGCCCGTGGGTGCTGCCCGACGGAGCAGAGATGTGACTGGGAGCCGGGACTCAGGTTTAGTCTCCCCGGCTCTGCCGCTGATGTGCTGTGCGACCTTTGGCGAATCGCTTAGGAAATCACTTTCAAACCAGCACGGATACAATTAGGTGCCTCTGTATAGAAGTGCTGGCTTTTCAGAGGCCTGAACCGGCAAGCCTGGGTAAATTAGCACTTTTGGACTCCAGCCCACTTCTGAGTTTGCAAAATGTTCCCTTTAGCCTCTCTTTGCTTGCTTCACCATCTGTCAAATGGGGCTGTTAATACTGACTCAGTCTTTGTACAGAGTTTTAAGCTTCTGAGACTAAAAGTGCATGATAATAAGTGTTAGTAATTACAAGACCGACATCGCATGCAACCAAGTCTTCGGGGACCAGTTTGCTGTTTGAAGGACAGGTAGAAGTCAAAGCTAAGGCATGGGGCTGATGCTTGGCCCCTCTCGAAGCAGGTTCCGTATTTTTTGCTATACTCTCCTGTAGTTATTTTGAAACTTGGATGCAAGCTGTGGATTTCTAGGGATAACACTTAAGAGGGATCCAGCCAGATGTTTCTTTGTGACAGCTCCGGGGAGTGGGTAAATCAAGGCAGGGAGGGCCAGGAGGTCACTGCCTGAGGCAGCAAGAGGGCTGGGCTGTGCCTGTACAGAAAGTCAGGGTCAGGTCATCCCTTGCAAGGACCTTTGTCCCCTTCTCCTCCATTCCTCCCACCTCTAATCTCTCAGGACTGCTCAGTCACATCTCCCGGGAGGCAGTTGCATCCCGCTGGGATGACATTACACGGTGTGTGCCCGTGCAGCACTGTCGGGCAGACCTGCAGCTGGGAGCAGAGAGCCGGGGGGACTCAAAGCGGTGATGCTTTATGAGTGCCTGTGCTCCTCTCAGCACCCTGACCCTCTGGGAGCGGTACCTGTAGGGTACAGGATAGGCATAGGTGAGCCAGGGCATCCCAGGGGATGATGCACGGCCGCGTTACCCCCTGTGTTGCATTTCACACTTGGAGGCCAGCACCCATTTTGTCAACACCTTTCCCTGATGGTGCTCTTCTCAGTGAACTGCCCATGGCTCCTGGCCACCCTCTCTTTTCAGCCACCCGTGGGTTTACTAGGGCCTCCCCAGCTGTGCCAAGCCCCATCACAACCACACATGCTCCTGGCTGAAGCGGGGGCACCCCCCTCCCCATTCCTTCAGGTCAGTTTGGGTCACATCAGGCCCCGATGGCAAGTGTAACCATCCTCCCCCACTTTTCCCTTCCCCTCCTCGCTACTCCCCACCCGCATCCCATCCCTCTGCCTTTGCTGGGGGGTTGGGGGAGGACTTTGGGGAGCCAGCGCCCCGGTGCTCGCCAGTGCTCGCCAGCCTGCTCCCCATCTCACTGCCGCGGGGTCTGCTCCCCAGCCTGTGCCCGGCATGCAGCCCAGCGAGCTCGCACGCTGCCTTGCGCCACGTCCATTGCTCACTGACAGCTGTCATCTGCAAAACCGCTTTTCCCCTGGGATATTAACTTTTTCCCTCTTTTCTTCTCTCTCCCTCTCTTTCTCATGTTTTTCTCTCCCCACAGCCCTGCTGCTCACCCAAGGTAAGTGCTTTTTCTCCTTTCCTCTGCCCGCTCTGGCTCTGTTTTCATCCCCTTCAGTCAGCATCCCCCCCCACACCCGTGTTTGTGTTTGCTGTGTTGTAGACAACCCCAGCTCATGGTGTTGACATCCAGCAGGAACTAGTTAAG
Organism: Anarhynchus alexandrinus; assembly: GCA_008711295.1. NCBI lineage: Eukaryota > Metazoa > Chordata > Aves > Charadriiformes > Charadriidae > Anarhynchus > Anarhynchus alexandrinus. The sequence continues at coordinate 2,448,545 of VUYV01000124.1, forward strand.
AGCAATGCATTAAGAACATGACAGTGACTGATTGACATCTAAGAGCCTTCCCCATATTCCAGATTTTTCCCCGGGGCTGCAGGACATGACCCAGCCAGGGCTGCAAAGCAGAACATGCAGCTCTTACTGGTCCAGGGCCACGGCTCGACCCTTTCTTTGGGCAGCTCTGGGGTTGGGGTTGTGCTGATGAACTGGGGATCATGGGGCTTTTCTGCAGGGGGGTAGCACTCCTGGGGCGCGGGGCGGTGTTGCCTGGGGTGGGTGAGGGTGCCGGGCTGCACAAGTGTCCCCTTCCCGTGCAGGATCCGGCCATACATCACCCCTCAGTGCACACACCATGGTGCTCTTCACCTCCCTCCGTGGAGGGTCCCAGGAGTGCACCAGGGCAGCACTGCCAGAGCAGGATCAGCATCAGCACCTGATCATCCCTCTCACCCTCACCTCTGGCTCTCCACTCTTCATCTTCTCTCCCCATGGCAGGTTTTTACATGTATTAATACTGAGTCCCCCCGCCTTCCTTGCCCGAAATCCCCGTTACACCAGTCTCTCTTGATCCCACTGCAGTGCAATGTTCGCCTCCTGTATTTTTCTTATTCCTCCAATTCCAGATATGATTACAGTTGAATTTGCACTAAAGAAACATTTGTCAAAAGATAAGGGCGGGCACGCGGGGTGCAGAGAGGAGCTGGAGTCTGACAGGTTTGCAAGCAGAGCTGAAAACCAAAGTGTTCATCACGCCTGAGCTGTGCTGCAAATCAAAGGAGCAGCATCTGCCGCGCAAGCTTCAGTCTCTGCTGCTTTTCGAAGGATGCCAAATCTGCTGTGCAAGGGATGGCCTGAGCCCATCGGATAGCGGGCTAATTAGGAAATTGCTAGTGGCAGGCAGAAGTCCCCAGTTCCCCAAATATCAGCTTAGGGTGTTTACAGAAAACTCCTCGGAGCGGTTTGGACGTTTTCCTTTGTTACTTCTTCAGGTCCGGGAGGACTGGAAATAAGTTGAGCACAGCCTCCTTCCCAGTAATTTCATTGCTTTAATTCAGTAGCTGCTTAATTTGATCAGAACCCCGGGAACCAAATAATTTCTATTAAAATAACATAACTTTCCTCCCTCTGTTGTGATCCAGCCTGATTGCTTTTGGCAGCCGCTGTTGGAGAACTTGGTCACCAGCTACGGAAAGTTGCTTTCCAGTTAAGAAAGAAAAGCCTCCTCTCTGTCTGGAGGGGAGTGTGTGTGTGTCCCTGGGGTCCCCCCCTTGCTAGGTTGCCCCGGGGTACCCCCACTTGCCGGCCTGCCCCGGGGTGCCCTCTGTGCATACAGTGCGTGCTTGGCTGATGGTTTGAGCTCGCGGTGCTCGGCCCCCACGCGCGCTACAAGCCAGCGGCTGGCCGGCGAGCGGAGCCCCACTCGCCGCAGAGGCACGTGCTGGAGTGTCACTCAGCGGCAATCACGGCTAATCAGCAGGGAGAGAAGCGACGTCCTCGTTTAGTCCGTGTCATGTTAGATTTAGATTACACAGATGCGCAGGAATCTTTGTCAAAAAAAAAAAAAACAAAACCAAACCCAACTGCATTATTGAATGTTTCAGTGGAATTTCATGGTCACGTTCCTCGTGCCCTCCCTCCGGGAGCAGCTCGCACAGCTTTTCCCGGGCAGTGCCCCTTTCCCCAGGGCTGCATCCCTGGGAGCGCTGGGCACCCTGGCTCTCCTCTGCAGCCCTGGGGCGTTTGCCCTCCTGTGGCACCTCTTTGGCATCCCCTGCGGGGCCAGCAGCGGCACAGTCCCTGCTCACTGTGGTGGCCCCATCTCTTTGCCGAAGCCCTTGGGATGCCCAGATGGATGAGCCCAAGTGCAAACATCTCTCTTGTCCCAGCAGCCCTTACCTGGGGGTAAATGGGAGATCCTGGCTCTGCCCCCGCCCTCCCTGGGAAAACAGGGCTGTGAATTTTACGCAAGGCAAAGTAATGGGGCAGGGGACAGCCTTTGGCACAGGGTCAGCTCAGCATTTGTTTCCTCCAAATGATCTCTCCAAGCCAGACCTGCAAGGCTGTGCAAAGCTTTTGAAAGCTTCTCTTGGCCAAGTGTCCAGTGCCAGCTGTTGGGGCTGCAGAGGACCACGGTAGTACCGGGTGGCTGTGGAGTAACTTGAGAGTCAAACCTGTTCTTTTTTTTTAACTGCTCTGATGCATAACCTTGAGTTTTGGCGCTGGCAATGATCTCTCCATGCACTCTATACAGGTAAACATTCAATACCAAAGTGCATAGCTACTCCAGTTGTCCCTGTCGTTGCTAGCAGTGGATGAGCTGCTCTGGTGGTCTTTCCAGCCTTTGCAGAAGTCAGTGAAAGCCTGAGCAGAGCCTTGGCTTGCAAGTTTTTGGGCCCAGGAGGCTCAGATCTTTAAAGGGATGAGGAACTATCTAAACAGTAGATACTTTTCTACCTTCATTTCCACATATTCACATATTCAAAAATATTTCGAAATATGTTTCTTTACTTATGCATGAAAACTCATGGGCCCACGTTGCAATGGGAAAGACTGGGGAGCAGAGACGCCGGCTGACTGGCCTGTCGGGGACAGTCGTGTCAACAGCAATCTCGCGGCAGAGCCAGCAGCGGAATAATGCGCAGTTCCCAGCCCTGTTGTGCCTCAGCCTCCCTCTCATGAATGTGCAGCGTTTCCCAGTTAGCGTTGAGGACGCTGGGGCATGTATATGGGATTTATCACGCCTCAAAAATAGCTTTCAGGGCTAAGTAAGCAGATTCCTCCCTTTTTAGAAAGCAGCCTCGGCTGCCGGTGCTTCTGCGTGTGCATGTGTTTCAGTAAAGGGCATATCCATATGCTAACCTCAAAAGCCAGAGTGTCTTTTAGCCAGCAGTCTTCCCCAGTTGTGACTGACGGCTTGACAGCACTCTGGAGAGAGGAACTCATTCATGCTCACTGTTTACTTTGTTTAGCCAGGATTATATTTTATCGAGCCACAACAAAAAAAAAAAATCCCATTTTAATTGTCGTTTTAATTTCTTCCTAGCAGTGCCGTCCCCAGAAGGGGTGACCTTCATGCAGATACACGCCTGCCCTAGAAATGGATGGAAACGAGATAGCTCTAGGGGTGTGAAATGGCCTTCATAGCAATCTTTCATGAATACATTGCTGGTTTTAATCCAATTTATTCAGCAAGTGACAGCGAATACAAACTGGTCTGTGGCTGTTTGGTAGTCTTGCAGCATTGCCTAGGTGATGGGTACTACCTTTCTAGCGGTGTTCCAGGGCCTTCCCGTTGCCTGTTCCAGCTCAGAAGGTGTAGTGGCCAGATTACCCCATGGAAATGGGCTTTATCTAACTTTGATTTACGATGTGTCCAGAGCAATTCCAGGAGCGGTGCACGATGTGAGAACGCTGCTCAGTGTTCCCCTTTACCCTGGAAAAAAATAAGAGGAGGAGGGGGTCTGCTAACAGTATTCTGAGCCCGAGAAACTGCCTACCATGTGTAGGTCCGAAAGTGCTTTGAAAATAGCTGCAGATTAAGTCCCAGGATGGGTCATTCTGGTGCGGGTGAGAGAGCCGGAGCGAGTGTGGCAGGGACATGCCCAGCAGGGCTGCAGAGCACGGCGGTGGCAGGACCATAACCAGGAGCTGCTGGCCCCCCCCTCGTCTTCCTACCTTTAAGGGTCTGAGCTGACCCTGAATGAGGCAGAGTAAGTGGGAGCGCAGCAGGGTTTAACCAAAAACCTCTCCTCACTTCCTGCAGGCAAGCGTTGGGTCCAGCGCCTGGCGGGTGTCAGCCGCGGCCGTTGCTACAGCCTGGGCAAAAGCAGACTTCAGTCTCATTCCTCCCACCCAGCCTTTGATCTTACCGGACCTGTTCGTCTCCCCCACGTGTAGCATCTCCTCTCTAACCCCTGGGCTCCCTGGCACGAGGAGCAGAGTCCCTTGGTGCAGCCCCCGACTCAGTAGCCCCAGCTTGCCTATCCGTAGCAGCCCGTGTGTGCTCCGGTAGCCCAGATGGCAGGTTGCGAGCAGACACCTATGTGCCAGAGCAGGCAGGGTTTAGGGGACCCCTCTCTCCCCACGTTCCCCTTCCCAGGGAGGAGGTGGAGGCAGCCCAGGAGGTCCTGGCAAGCGCCTGTTCTTGCTGGGGATAGCCAGACCTTATCAGGCTTAATTGGGGTTGACAAGAGGGAGTCCAGGGTGCAATCCGCATTGAGAAGTAGGTACTGATGCTGATACAAACAGAAATCAGGCTAGTTAATAATTAAGCTGCAGCTTGGCAGCATTCACCTTGACAAACTTGACCTTCCAAATTAAAAACCTGTCTCTCCCCCCCCTCCCCGGCCCCTTGTGTTTTATTTATCACAGCCCTTGGTAGTATTCTTTGCAGACTACCGCACCGGGGTGATGTGTGACGCACCTCACCGATGCCCTGTCCCTGCATCCTGGAGGAGCCCTCCAAGACCCCCATCCCTACACCTGGTCCCTCAAGGAGGTGGGGGCCCCGTGGCTACCATAGCAAGCCCACGCTTGCTGCAGAGATGGTGGCCTCCTGCGGCTCTGAAGGCAGGCTGGTACACCCTGCTGCTGGCTGAAGAGCTTCCCTGAAAGGCAGGAGCATTGGGAATGTGCTCTGCCATTGGGATGTTGCGAGGGTTTAGTCCCTCTCAGCCATTGGGTCCGTGCACATGGGGCTCAACTCAGTCCGCAGCATCCCATCGGAACAGACAGACCCCGCAGGCCTGGAGCGGGTTCAGGTTGGGGGTCTGGTGTTTGGCAGAGGTTGGCACGGATTCTTGCTACAGGGCACTCAGGTGTCCTAAACAGTAGGTGGGGAGAAGTGGCAGATTCATGTAGGCGCTTTGTATTGCTCTTTGGAGGTGCTCAGCTCTCCCCCGTAACTGTAGGGTGAGTACAGGTTGGGGCCAGAGACGTGTCAGCTGGGCTCCTAAGCCTTGTGCTTCCTGCCACAAAGGGCACTGCCTTAACTTCAGAGGACAATCTGCAGCCTGGTGTTTGGCACCTATAGGTCACTTGCACGAGTGCATTGAGCAAGGTCCAGCACAACATTGGCGTATGACAATCTATGTTTGTCTCCAGCATTAGGACAGAGGCTCAGTGAAAATACAATGGCAGGTTAAATGTTTTCAGATGCACCTTTGAAGTTTGTTAGATTTCTGTGCTTTGCTTGCCTGTTGCACATTCACAAATGTGACTGCTTTTTAATGAGGCGTGAAGGAATTACCTCCTTTTTTCATTGTCTGCAAGCTTCCTCTATTAACATTTCTGCAAGGTACCCATTTGGAGATGCTGCCTGTGCCTGTTCTCCTGCGGTTTGCTTGCAGCTGACATTGAAAGACTTAGCCTGGGAGTGGTGTTCAATCAGCTGCCCCCATAGGACATCCTTGACGTGCCTTCTTGGGCAACCGTGTTTCTCCTCTCTGCGCCCCGGTTCTCTGTATTCACCGCAGAGGAGCTGCATGGTGACAGCAGGGCCTCCATTATTCATGTCTCGGTGGACATGCTGTCAGCAGGCTGCAGGTCTCCATCGCTGGCCAGCTTGTCACTTCACCACGAGTGGCCTACCTAAGGCTTGAAGGTGCCTCTGGTGGCACTTCTTCCGCTGACAAGGTGCCCTGTGAAATAGCACAAGTCCCACAGCCCTTCAGTGCTGTGGTAAGTACCAGCACCTTCGCTTCGGTGGAGTGTCTGGTCCTACACTCGCATTGCATCCAGCCCCCAGGCTTAGAGCGATCTGTCTGCTCCTGGACATGGACGTGTCACTTGATTTACTCTTAAGAGCTGCCTGGCAAGTGATTGCCATGCTCATCAAATCAGTAGGTGATCTGCAAGTGGCTTGCAGAGACAACAAAGCCACCTGCTAGCAGCCAAAGGTTCTGCCTCTGGCCATGGATGTGGGCGTTCCCGTGCAGCCTGCCTGACAGCCTTGGACCTGGCGCACCATCAGAAGAGATGCAGGAGATGATCCTCCTCCTCGGAGGGTTTCAGGTCTTGCACTCTCCTGCCTGGCACAGGTACATAAACCAGCATGAGCAAGACGCCAAGTTCTGGGATACAGCCATGTTGGATACAGCTCCCTGTGGGGAGGGGAAGGCGTTCTGCACTGCGTGGGCTTATGGACCTGCCTGCCGCTCAGCCTTGCCCAGACAGCTGGTATCTGCATGAGTCTCTGTGGTGTCTTACCATGCTTTTGTCAAATCAGTTAAAGTGGAGACTGAGGCTAGGTTGCATGTTTTCTCCTGGGGTTGTCAAGCCAAGGAAATTCTGCCCGATATTCCCCATTTTCGGGGCGGCTCCTCTGTTTCCAGACACTTGCTTTCCATGCTGTGCAGCTGCAGCCAGTGGGTGAGAGCTCGCAGGACCATGCCTCCAGCTGCAACCATGTCTTTTCTCATGTAGTTACTTCCCACCGAAGGCTGTAGTGAGCCAGACTGTCACCGAGTCCGGGCTTTGCAGCCCTGCTGGGATGGCTGCTGGGCTTTTGCCCAGCTCAGTACTGTCAGCACACATCAGCACGCACCGGGCTCATCTGCCAGTCTGGGCCTTGCAGAGCTGAGGGTGCCTCCTCCCCTGAGCTTCAGGTTATGGTGGAGCTCAGATAGGAGAGACCCACGTACGTGGTAGAGCATCTAATGTGTAAGCATCTGCATTTTCAATGATGGATACAGCTTGACATCCTCATACACTTCCAGGTGGAAGCAGAGAATGGACTTTCATGATCTCTGTCTTGGAAAAAGAGATGTATGTTTCATCTCACTTCCCGCTCAAGTGGATATAAGTAACTTGAATCTTGTTCTTGATGATCATCAGTTCATGTCTCCCAAGCGTAGCATGAGGCAGAACATCTTGTCCAGGTTCACCCCTGTTTCTGTACTTCTCCAGCTCAGCTGCCCCTCCCCTCTGTGCTTGCTTGGCCTTTCCTTGCAGTTGCCCCCTTACCCCTCTGGTGTCCTGCATTGCCTGGCGGCGTTGGCTGTCTTCTCCAGGTGCTGTGCTCCCCTCTCTCGGTATTTGTAAGCTTGTGGGGATTCCCAAATCCAGAGAACACTGTCTTTGAGCTAGACAGTGATGGTTTTGATGTACGTCATTGATTTCAAATGATGGATGTAGTTATTTCTGCTTCTGTGATGGGTTATAATAATGTCACCTGCCACAGGAGTTATTATATATTTTATAAACTCTGCAGGTCTTGCAAGGCTTACGGTCTTTGCAATCAATCCAGGTGGATTGATGATGAGAAGCCAGGGTGTCTAACTAGACTTCATGGAAAGTTGATAATTTCTGTGTGGTTTTTGGTGCGAAGTATGAGATCTGCTGGAGCCCACATGGGATTGATCACGTGAGGCATTACCTGGGCTGTTTGTAAATGCTACAGGAAACCTTGGGTAACATCTGGCCCACTGCTTAGCCAGAACAAGATGCTCTGTGTTTGTGATACCCCTCCCAAGTCCTGCAGAGCCTCAGCTCCTAATCCCAGGCTCAGCTGGGCCCCGTGCTGCAGCTCATATGCCCCGACTGGTCAGACACAGGAAGGCCGGGGAAAACCAGCTTCTTTCCTGAGATGTGAAGGCTTTTCAGAGAGCCCATCAGCACATGTCTGCGCTTGAGTGTGTGACTGGGAGACGAGATTGGGGACAGTGTCAGGGCACCCTTCCTGCTGGTTGGGGTGCTCCTTCCCATCTGGGCAAACAGAACCTCCCCGGGTTCCTTGCTGGGTTTGCTGGGGCATCATCAAGGTGAGCCTGACACAGGGTCGTCTCAGCACGCTGCTGACCTGGGGTCCTGGTTTAGTTTCCTCCAGCAGAAACTAAACATCCAGTAATATAAAAGAAAAAAAACATTTGGCTCCTGACTTATTTCGTGCTGTTCATTTTTCCAAACGCGAGGAACGTGTACCTGTGTGCGTGTGTGTCTGAGCGTTAGATCAAGCGCTGAGTGGCACAAGGTGCCAACAGTGATTTTCTAATCAAAAGGGAATAAAAAGATCCCATCTCTTGTTCCTTCAAACCAGGACACGTGCCAGGGCATTAAAGCTGTCTGAAAGGACGCTGCACCAAATGGCAGAATGAATCGGTACCTCGGTCTCACCAAAGAAGTGGCTGCCGCAGGGATGATGGGAGGGCACGTCATACAAGAGCACCAATGCAGGCTGAAGAAACATTTTGGCTTTTTTTTTTCTAAATTAAAACCATTTTTTGTATGTTCTCGGTGACTAAATGGTATTCAGAAATCTTGGCCCTTTGTTTCTGTGGTCCAACACCCCACCACTCCCCCCAGTTGCTGCGTGAGCTTAACAAGCAGCGAAGGGCTGCAGAAGCCCATGCTCAGGCCCTGCAGACAAGACTCCGTGGTGTCCAGGGCTGGTGTCTACAGCTTGGTGTTGACCTTGCTTTCACAGAGGTGGCTGAGCGAAAGCTGACAGTTGAAGAGGAGGAAGCCAAGAGGATTGCAGAGATGGGCAAACCAATACTCGGCGAGCATCCCAAACTAGAAGTCATCATTGAAGAGTCCTATGAATTCAAGGTCAGCAGTTGTCCCAGGGGTCCTCCAGGAGGGGAAAGCTGTGGGGCACTGAAGAGCAGCCATGGAGAGCAGGACTGAGGAGGCAGGGGATGGCCGCATGTGCAGGGAAAGGGCTGCTGGAAGAGGAAAAGGAGTATGCAGTGCAATAAGGTGTGGGGGAAGCCTACAAGAAATGCCAGGGGATGTAGTTGCTGGTAGGCAGAGGTGGAGGGAGGAAGACAAGGGAGCCCAAAGCCCTGCTGGAAGCAGATGAAGCCAGTGTGCAGGAGAGGGCAGGACGAAAGCTGTCTCTAGTGAGGCAGGGGTGAAGGAAGAAGGAACCTTGTCTAAAGTAAGGGGTGGCAAACAAGCAGGATCTTGTGAGGTTTTAGTCAGCCTATCCAGGGAGAAGGTGGGCCCAGCTCCAGTCATGGCCTTATCTGGCTGGTAGGAGAGTGCTTGTTGCACTTCTGCAGTTTGGGAAGGGTCTGTGAGACCACAGTGCACTGCAAGATCAGCCTTGCCCACTAACAGCCAGTTTAATTGCTTTGCATCTTTATTCCCTTAACAGAGTACGGTGGACAAGCTGATTAAGAAGACAAACCTGGCTTTGGTTGTAGGAACACATTCCTGGAGGGACCAGTTCATGGAGGCCATTACCGTCAGCGCAGGTGAGGGGTACATCAGAAAACCCACACCAGCATCTGCAGGGTTCATGTGGCCTGGGATGAGATCTGTCTGGGCTCAGGAAACGGCATCTGCCGGGTCAGTGATGCTCAGCTGTTGCGTGCATGGTGGCCATCAGCAAAGCCAGTCCAAAGAGCTCCTCTGCTCCAAATATACCGGGCTTTTGCAGATGCATTAGATGGGAGTCCAGGAGATCCATATTTTGGTGCGGAGCCATCCAGCAGGCCAGTTTTCAAAGACTTTATGTCCACTGGCAGTGCTCCTGCTGCTTCAGTGGTCTGATGACTAGCATACAGGCAGCAAAATCCATCCATCCCATCCTGGCTGGGCTGCTGGCTCCTGGTGTGCCCAGTGCTCTCCTCTTCAGGTAGCTCCTGCTGCTGGAAGATGTCCTGTCTGCCATGGCCAATAGAGTCTCTGGGAGTAGGGAGGCTTACCACATTTGGAGAGCAGATGTTGCCCCACAAGACAGCAGCTGGTGGAGGGAAAGGCCCAGAGACCTGCCAGCTGTTGCCTGGGGAGCCTGAGAGAGCTCACCGCTTCCAGGGCCAGGCAGCTGTGGGGCAGGCATTTTAGGCATGTCCATCCCATTAATGACACTCGGGCCCTTTTCTGAACCTTTCCTTGATGGTTTGGCATCTTTCCCAAAGGGTGTTTTTCCACCCAGCCGTAGTACAGGCAGCAGGCAGGCAGGTGGTTTAGCAGGAGCTGTCACTAGTGGCCACAAGGGCTTCTTCTGACATGAAAGAAGAGAGGCGGGGTATTCAGTGTTTTTTCATTCTAGCAATTAAGAGAAACTGCTTCTGTGGAAACAATACTTCCATCCTTGGAGCAAGCAAGCCTGCTTTCTCATCCTTTAATTTAATTCCATCGTCCTGTATCCTCACAAAGACCAGCAGTGCTTCCAGCCTTGGAGCTGACCTGGCCCACCACACTAACCCTTCCAAGGGGTTGCAGTACTGCTGCTGATACCCTCATACAGATGAGAAATTTCTTGCTGGGGTGCTGCTGGTGGCCAGCCCATGCTATGGTGCAGGAGGACCCAGAGTTTCCCAGTTCTATCACATTCTGCTATTTTACCCCCCAAAACATCACTTGCCTGTGTGACTTCATGGTGCCCCTCAACAGTCACCTCCACAGGCTGTAGTACATACTATGTGACTGCCTGTGGATGGGAACAGGGACAGGGATGGAGTTGCCCCTTTGTGGGTACCACCTACCGCTCTGCCACTCACCAGCCCTGCAGGCTCTGGGGGCGTCCCAGGAGGCACTCCTCTTGCCAAGCCTCACCCATCACTGAAGGACCTGGTGTGCCCTGAGCCCACTGTCATTGCTGGCACCACGCCGCCTTGTCCCAGGGGAGCAGCATCCCTGGAACCCTGGGGTGGGGGGGCCAAGCACGGGCTGCAGCCCACCCCAGTAATCTTGACTTCCCCATCACGAGTGCTGGACCTCTCCTTCCACATTGTTTGCAGCGGGTGACGAAGACGAGGATGAGTCTGGCGAGGAGCGCCTGCCGTCCTGCTTTGACTATGTGATGCACTTCCTGACCGTCTTCTGGAAGGTGCTGTTTGCCTGTGTGCCCCCCACCGAGTACTGCAATGGCTGGGCCTGCTTTGTTGTCTCCATCCTCATCATCGGCATGCTCACGGCTGTCATCGGTGACCTTGCCTCCCACTTCGGCTGCACCATTGGCCTCAAGGACTCGGTGACCGCCGTCGTCTTTGTCGCCTTCGGCACTTCTGTACCAGGTGGGATGGCTGTGGGGAGGGGATTGGGTGGGAGGAAAGTCCTCCAGTGGCTCTCCTGGTCCCAGGGAAGTTTTTCTGTCATGGGATGGGGTTCAGGCTGGGAAGGGGCTCCAGAAAGCCCTGTCCCCAGGCAAGGTCTGCACCCCACTTGGTGGCAACACGGGGTCCCTGGACACGGTAAGGGAGGGTGTGCACCAGGAGAGGTGCCTGTCCCAACCTGGCCAGTGCCACACCTCAGCCTCCCTTGTGCCCCAGACATGAAGGGTTGCCCATTTCTCCTGTTGGGCCCCCAGTGATTTCTCTTTCCTCCTTCCTTAACCCCAGACACTTTTGCCAGCAAAGCCGCGGCCATCCAGGACATGTACGCCGATGCCTCCATCAGCAATGTCACAGGCAGCAACGCCGTCAACGTCTTCCTAGGCATTGGGCTGGCGTGGTCGGTGGCAGCGATCTACTGGGCATCGCAGGGGCAGGAGTTCCAGGTGTCGGCAGGCACCCTGGCCTTCTCCGTCACCCTCTTCACCATCTTCGCCTTCATCTGCATCAGCGTCCTCCTCTACCGCCGGCGGCCCCACCTCGGGGGGGAGCTGGGTGGCCCCCGGGGGTGCAAAGTGGCCACGACATTGCTCTTCGTCAGCCTCTGGCTGCTGTACATCCTCTTCGCCACGCTGGAGGCCTATTGCTACATCAAGGGGTTTTAGGCGGTGGAGGGACGGTGCCACCGGGGGGGAGGGACCCCCCTCCTCCGTTACCTCACCGGACGCCAGTGCTGGAAGCATGGTTTCACCAGAGGGGATGGGTCTCCATCAGGGGCCGCCACTGCCCAGACGGTTGGACGGCTGGGCACCAAGAAGGGCAAAACCATCACAGAGGGAAAAAACCAACCAAACAAAACCGACCCAAAATAATACAAAAGAAAAAGAAAAAGCAACAACGGCAAGTGTTTAAACAAAACAAAACACAATAAACCCAGCCACTGACCCCATTTAATGAGAATAAGAAGTTTCAGCCATCTCCAAAGGCCAGCTCTCCTGCAGGGGCTTGTTTCTTTTCCTCCCAAGCACACCTCCACTGTAAGGAGGTGTTTTCTTATTTTTACTGGTTGGGAATTGCAGAAGTCTGATCAGGAATTTGATTTTTTTTTTCCTTTTTTTTTTTTGTTTGCTTGTTGCTTTTTGGGTTGGGGGGGTTTCCCTTCTTGGTTTTTTTTTTTTTTTTTCGTTTTTTTTTTTTTTTTTCGTTTTTTTTTTTTTTTTTACTTTTATTTCACAAAAATGTTAAAAATCTACTCTAAAGCTTCAAGCTGCCGTCAGTGCTGGAGTTAAAAACGTGTATTTTTTGAAGCCACAAAAGACTATGACACAGTCAAAGAACTTTTTCACTATTACCCGTTTCCTCCCTCGCCGCCTTCCATTTCTTTCTTTTTTAAGAACATCACAAGACTGATATATTTTTAATACAAACACAGACACACAGACACACGTACATTCAGTGACAAAGGCTGGAGCATGTAGCATCTCAATCACCTGCCTGGGCTAAGAAAAAAAGGAGGGAAAAAAAAAAACCCAAACCCCAAACCCCAACCCTCTAATATAATACGTATCATGTATATTTTGACTATGGCATTTCTCTTTGTATAATTAACTTCGAGCTTGTGGTACTGCAGGGAGAGAAAATTATGTTAATTTACAACTGATAAAGAAATAAATGGCTACCCAGAAATAGCCTGCCCTTGGGGGAGCAAGGGGGCCAGGGAAAGCGGTGCCGGCTCCTTGGGATGGTGGTGGTGGTGGGTTTGCTGCGTGGGCCTCCTACTCAGAGGTGGAAATTAATTTAGGAAAGCCCGGATAGCGTGCCCGTTTGTTGCCAGTGCCATCCCACCCCGAGCCGTGGCGTGGCCGCCCTTTCACTCGTTTGGTACCCCCCGTTTTCACGGCGCCTGCATCTTGCTGTTGGTCTTCAGGCCATTGAAAGGTACAGGCTTAAAAACTGCCACCCACGTCAGGACTCCTGTAGCGTCTCGAGTAACTTTCAGGAACACCAGACAGACAAAAAGGCATCCTTTTCATTTGAAGTGCATTTCTTTTTAAGGAAAACAAAACAAAACAAAACAAAAACCCACCATGAGAGTATGTCATGAATTACATCAATGGCTGCAAATTGAAATGTTGGGTTGGTAATAAAAATAAATAAAAACTATACCTATATCTATATAAACAGTGCTATCTGGAAACCTATTTCTTAATGGAGAGCCCTGGAAGAGGATGTTAAAACTTTACTCTGTGTAAAGTGTTTTCAAGATGAAGACAATTTATTCTATCAAGACACAGGTGCTGTAAAAGGAAGCATTTTCTTCATAAAGTTCCCTGTAATAAGCCAAACCTTGGGAGGTAGTGAGGAAAAGAGGGGATGCCAAAAGGTGTCTCTGCCTGCTGCAGTGCCTTCTGCTGCCCGGGGGGGCAGGGAGGAGGTGGCCACAGGTTAGGAAAAAAGCAATGGGAACAAGGTTGTCACAGACAAAACAGAGGTGTAACATTAAAGCCAGTGACTAGATGAGAGTGATGATGGTCCTTAACACACAGATGAAGTCTTTATTTTCATACAAAATGTTTATCAAGATATCTATATCTCTATATAAATGTGTATACACGTAAGACAGGGAAGAAGGATCCTTCTCAGAGGAGCAGCAGGAGCTTTGCTGGTGCGGTGGGAGCATGGGTGAAAGCCGTTGGGTTTGAAGCCAAGAAGCATCTGACCTCCTGCCTCAGCAGCCTCCCTTTGCCATGCCTTTGGGAAAGGGCCTGAAAAAGACGGGCAAGAAACCCTGGGGCCAGGCTCCCACCGAGCTTGCCGGTCCTTATGGCCACTGGCTGTGCCAAAAGCCACTGAGAGCAGCTGCTGCCACTGCTGGCCACCACCGCCACTGCCCGCCAGCTGGGAACATGGGTGACACTGAAAGAGAAATTACAAAAGCCCCTCAGATGCTCTCTGGAGGGGGCGGTTAAAGTGCAGCTCTCAAGGGGAAGGTTTGTTATCAACCATTGCTGTTTTTAATTTGGACATATGAAGTCTGTTGAGCTCTTATTTTACCCGTGGCAGCTCACCCACCCCGGGTGAAGCCCACCCTGGGGAGCTGCCATGCTGTTCTTCTGTTGCTTGTGCTGTACCCACCACGTGCTTTTCATCCGCTTCCTTCTTCGGCTGACCTCGGGGAGGGGGCGCGGGGGGAGGACTGGCTGCCAGAGGTGCCAACCGCATGGGGACCTTAGTGCCCTCCATGCACCAGGGCGATCTGCGCCAGGCCGACAACACCCGTGGAGTGCTTCTTTCTTTTATTTTCATTTTTTACTTCATTAAAAAATATGCAAGGTGAAAAAAAAAGCAAGTTTGGTGCCTTTGGGGATTTTATTTTTTTTTTTCTCTTCTGCTAAGGCTTTTATGTTTTATTTTGGGTCTAGCTATCTGCTTGCTCCTCTTTCCGTTTGGGCTGATGCCTGGATTTGGTGGCACTCTCTCTGGCTGGATTGCCCCTGCCCACTCCAGCCCTCTGTTTCGGTACTGCTGGGGGGACCCCGCAGCGCTTGCCCCTGGCTGGATGGCGGAGAGGAGGTTTTGCTGGTGGTTTTGTTGTCACTGCTCCTTCCCTGCTGTTCCTCCCGCTAGCTTCCCGTGGCAGCCTGCAGTGACAGCCGCTGGCCTCCCTCGGCAGCCATCATGCTCTGGGCAGCACAGGCCTCCCTTTCAGCCTCCCTCTCCCCTCCATCGCCCACTCCTCACTAAGGCCCCATTGCAGCTCTGGTTGAGGGTAAATAACATGCCCTGACATCAGGAGGAAAAAGCAGAGGTCATCACAGAATCACAGAATGGTCAGGGTTGGAAGGGACCTCTGGAGATCATCTAGTCCAACCCCCCTGCCAGAGCAGGTTCACCACCAGCAGGTTGCACAGGACGGCATCCAGGCGCGTTTGGAATGTCTCCAGTGTGGGAGACTCCACCACCTCTCTGGGCAGCCTGTTCCAGTGCTCTGTCACCCTCACAGTAAAGAAGTCCCTCCTCATGTTTAGATGGAACTTCCTAAGTTCAAGTTTGTACCCGTTACCTCTTGTCCTGAAGATCAAAGGAGCTCCTTTGTCCCTGTAGCCTTCCACAGCACAGGGACATAGTCTCGGGGCCACGCATGGTGTGGGGCCAGCAGTACCCACTGTCTGCCTTCCCACTCTGCTGCCATGGGGACCACCCATAGCACCCCATGGGTTTTGCTATCCAGGTGATGCAGCACTGCGTGGATGCCAGTCAAAAATCTGCCTTTGGGTAAAAAACAGTTTTGCAAAGAGGCATCACTCACCCATCCCACTCAAGCTGGGTGGGAATTGTGCCCCGCGTTCAGCCAGTACCATGCCACCTCCTCTCCCAGCATCTCCACTGACTGCCTTTTTCTTCTTCTGTTTGGAGCCCTGGCCCCAAACATCCTCTTTACAGTGAGCCTTGTGCAAGAACCATCCCCAAATGCCTTTCTGCAGCAAAGGTGCAGCCCATAAGCCTGGGGAGACGCAGGGTGGGAGGACCCCAAGTTGGGCTGTAGGAAAGGTGGAGGTGCTGCACATTGCTCCCTCAGGGCAGCTGGAGCTCAGCAAAGCCCACCAGCCCGGCCACAAAAAGTCCACTGCCCCACTGGGTCCTGCACGCTCCCATCTCCCCGCAGGTCTGTGGGGGACCCTTCCCCAGCCCATGCCCTGTCAGCCAGTTCATGCCCTCCATGAACCAGCATTGCCTGCGGCAAGTTCCTGGCCCAGGGGACCCACACGTGCTCTGGCAAAGGACCCATTGCCTTTGACTTCAGTGAGAGGTCAGGGGCGGGGGGG